>JAJLVQ010000026.1:0-137080 GCA_030570335.1 Pichia rugopelliculosa | reverse complement strand
TCTGCTTTATGTTAATGTTAACAACACCGTTTCTCTTCTTTAATTCTTTCTCTACCTTTTTCATCTTTGACTATCTATACTTCAACAGACAAACTCCATCTAATAACATCAACTTCAAACTATCATCTATCCTTCTCTCTCCCCCCCGTTCCTCCATCCATCCACATTTTTTTTGTTGTCTTTTCTACCAGATTCTACGATTAATATACATATATACTGTTTTTTTATTTTATTTTTTTCATAGACGTGATATACACACTTTTGGGAAAAAAAAATTCTAATCAAATTAAAATCACTCAACATTTATTGTATTCTTAATATATACATATCAATTGATATATCAACTATATTCAACCTTTTCTAAAGTATCTATAATATTCCCCTTCCCTTTCAATCCCTCAGTCCAATTATATCCTTCCTACTTCCCCTTAATCTTATATTGTTCTTTTCTAAATATATTTTTTTCCATACCCGTGTGTGTCAACTTACTGAAAATATATCTATATCCATTTCCTTGATTTGATTTGGGTTTAAATTATTCGATTTTACACAGATGATTAAGAGAAACTTCATTAATACTTTACCTTTACAACTTAAATCAATCATATTAGATGAAAATATTGATGATGATAATAATAAAAATGATTTAAAGGCTACTCCTAATAATAATAATAATAATAATAATAATATTGACAATGACAATATTCATCCATTTGATTCATCAATACTCAATATCAATTCAAATTTAGATATTAAGGCAAAACAATTTTTAATTGATAAATTATTAGAACAGAGAGGAATTATATTTACTGAATTTAATGATATTCAATTAAAATTATTCGACGTTGATTCAACTCTATCACCAATTGAATTTGATAAATTAATTTCAAAATTAGATAATAATTCAAGAATTTTATTATGTGAAAAGATTAAATTAATTTATGGTTTTAATAGTTTAACTTCATTTATTATTAGATTGATTAATATATTAAATTTTAATACTTTTTTTTCAATTTTCGATATTACTTCAAATATTAAATTATATGGATTTTATTCTTTAAATTATTCAAATCCTGTCGAAATATTGGTTAAACAAATTAGAAATGATTTATTTATAGTTAAATCTTTTAAAGAATTTACAATTCCTGAAATGAAAAAGGAACATGATTTCCATTTACCTTATAAAGAATTTAAAAGGTTAAATTTAAATAATGGAAATTTGGTGGTTGTTAAAATTTTATTTAAAAATGAACAAAAACCAATTGATTTATCATTGATTAAACCTTTATTACCAAAAATTAAAATGTTACATTTAAGTTTAGAAAATGAATCTAAATTGAAACCTTTTAATGAATTGATTGATAATTATGGTGTAATTTTAGATTATTTGAAATTTGGTGTTAATAGAGGTACTTTTAAAAAAATTCCAAATAAAAATAATATTAATATAATGAAATTGGTTAATATTGATAATTTAAATTTTATAAATGATTTAAATGAAGTATCTTCACTTGATGTCTTTTTTGATAATTGGGAATTAAGGAAAAATTGTGATATTAGATTTCAATCCAATTTTATAATAAATTTTGAAGTTAATCAAAAAATTCAAAATTTGAAAATTTTAAATATTTTCCATACTTATATTGATTCAAAGGATTTGAATAAATTAAAATATTTCCCTAATTTAACACATTCCAAAATTAGTTATGTCATATTGGATAATAATGGATTTGATTTAAGTGAATGTAAAAATTTACAAGAATTGAAAATTCATTTTACTTATCAAAAATCAATTGATGATATCAATGATGATGATAATAATAATGATAATAATAATAATAATAATAATAATGATAATAATAATAATTATTCTGATAAAATTAAATGGCCAACAAATTTAAAAAAATTATCAATTACAATCCATAACATTAAAAATCTAATTCAAAACTTCAGTATTAGATTGAATATATTAAAGAAAATATCAAAACCTTTACCTCCTTCAATAATCGATTTATGTATTGATATCAGTTATGATACTGGTGGTTCAGGACCTGAATTATATTCAATTTCAAGAGATGATATATTAAAAATTTCAAGTTTGATCAATAAAATATTAACAAATAATTTAGAAAATTTAAAATTAAAAGGAATTTCAAGGTATAACTATAAGATTGGTAAACCTTTAATATTTAGTGCACTTAATTTCCCAGTTTCTTTAAAATTATTATCTTTAAATGATTTCATTTTAGATTATAATTTTATAAATTTACCAAATTTGAAAAAGTTATATTTCGAACATTCACTGTTTGATTCCGATTTTAAATTACCAAATTCTGATGAAATTTTAATTGAAAAATGTACTTTTAAAGATTTATCTTATATTCCGACAACAAGCAATAAGATTGAATTTAAAATGTGTACATTTAGAAAAATTCCAACTTATAATGGTGATATTTCAAATATTATTATCAATAATTGTAGAGTTATGGAACAACCAACAAATAATATCTTCCAGTTTCAACAACAATTACAAAGAAACAATAATGGTAATTTGAATCAAAGAAGATCAGGATCAACACAAGGCAAAGATCAAAAACAATCACAACAACAGCAACAGCAACAACAGCAACAACAGCAACAACAACAACAACACCAACAACAACACCAACACCAACAACACCAACATAATCTTAAACAAAATGAACAGTTTAATTTGAAATCATCTAATAATTCTCCGCAACATATCAATAGTTTCAATTCGTTTGGTTTTCTCAATGAAATTTCAAATAGCAATTCTCCAAATAACCATGGATTTGGAACTTTCAACCATTCCTCATCATCATCAACAGCTTCTCATCAGTTACATAAATCCCATTCAATTTTTGAATACTCAACAAATTCAAACAATTTACATCCAAATTCGAATCTAACAAGGTCAGCAAGTGAGGTTGTTAATCTACTCAATAAAGATTTAGAATTTCAATTAGGTAATGTATCTCTAAATTCACCAACATCATCAGGATATCCAAATAATAGCAATAATATTACAATTCCAAGCCCACAGGCAATTAATATGGCTATTTCATCACCCCCAATTTTTTCATCTGATTCAATCCATGGATCATTTCAAAAAAGATCAGATTCATTTCATGGTAATAATCAAGATAGTCATTATTCAATTATGAGTCAATTTAACAGAAACTCGTTTTCTTCCTATGATGGATTAGATAACGAATTGGCTAGATCAAACTTAAATAATCTATATGATAGTAATCCCTCTTCATCACCATTGTTAACTGGAAATTCATTAATATCTTCTCCAAATACTCAACAATTTACCTATCAACAACAACAACAACAACAACCATTAAGTAATAATGTAACTGGATTTTCAATATATCAACAATCGGGTCCTCCGCCATCATCATCATCAACATCACACTTTTTAAATGATGACCATTATGCAATTTCAAACTCATTAGGTGATTCAAGGATGAGTTTAAATGGAAGCGCAACATCGATATTAGTCTCTAATAATCAACAAAATCAACATAGACAACAATCTCAATCTCAAAAATCTCAATCTCAACAACAACAACAACAACAACAACAACAACAACAACAAAATCACCCATCACATTTAATGGATCCAATTTTAGGTGCAATGAACAGTGGTGGTTTGAGTATGTCAAATTTAAACGTTTTCGGTAATTTAAATTCAACAAATCATAATCAAACCATCAATCAACAGAATTCATTCATTGATGTAGATGAACCAAATAACCATAATACTAATAGTTATATGCAATATCAGAATCATTCTAATTATGGCCAGAAGACCAATCAATCATATGGTCAAAATAATACGAATTATTAATAGTTCATATATTTTTATTAAAATTGTCACTGTAAATTTTAATTTTTAATTCTTGTTATATTATTAAGTTCAATTCAATTAATATTAATTTCAATCTATTTTTTTTTTCTTTTCATTTTGTTTCAATTTATTTCCTTTCAACTTATTTTATTAACTTTACTTTTCTTTTAATACATTATATTACATTTCTTTATTTCTTTACTTTACTTATTCAAAATTATATATATATATAAACTACGTATAAATCTTTACTTAATAAAACAATATTAATTTTAAGACATCAATCATTCATCTTCATCATTCAACAAACTTTCAACAGCCATCTTTAAACATCCATCCAATGTATTGGCACCACCTATAAATCCATTAGCATGAACAAACACGATATCATCAAATCCCGTCACTTTCCTCAATTCATCAACCTCTAAACCTCTCCATTTCAATGGTAATTTTTTACGTGATTCAAATGATGATGGTTGAATGGGTACACATGAAATCTTCCATGAATTTGAAGTATCTTTGAAAATAATGTATTTAATTTGACCTAATTTATTATGTTCCTTTTCATAATTGAATAAATGTTCTTTCCATGGTATAAATTCAGATAATATTATAATTTGATTACTTAATTTTGAATCTAAGTTAGGTATAGGTTTACCATATGTATCAATTATAATTTGTTTCCCCTTAATGAAACAAAATGCAAAATATTTTAAAAAATTGGAAAATGCAAGTTTTAAAATCGATATTGTTTCAAATATTCTCGTTATTCGTAATTCATTTATCTTTTGGATATCGTTAAGTTCAATTAATTCATTATATTGTAAATTATAATATTTTATTAATGATGGAAGTAAGAAATTTTCATTATTAAATCTGGGTGGATGATGATTTTCAGATATGTTATGATTATTATACATTTTGATATTCCTTGTAAATGCATCAATTATTTCAATATAATCAAAATAACAACGTTCAAACAACCAATTTAAATTTGTATCATTGATTGACAGATTTGTAATATTACAAATAATTAACTTCCCATAAAGCTTATAGATCAATCCAACCGTTGATAATGGAACAAGCTTACACCTTCTTGAATCATTAAAGTATTGATCATTAATAACTATATTTTTACCCTTATTTTTACCTTTATTTTTGATTTTATTATTCTGTTGTTTTTGAATTTGTGATTTCCGTTTTTCAATCCAATGGAAAACATGGAAATTAGGGATATATTTCCCACCTACACCAATAACAAATGTATTTTGATCGGTCAATGTAGAATACGGTATATCCATCGATGGATCGATAAATTGAATTTGTGATGGATCATCGATCGGATATATGAATGAAAGTAATGAAAGTGACATGATTATCTCAAGGGTAAAGTCAGTTTCTGGTATGACAAATTTTTTCAAAGTCGGTGGTGATGGTGGACTCAGTTTTGTTCGTTTAGTCGATGACATGATGTTTGGAAAATGTATGGGGAATAGAATAGGGGATGGTTTTAAAGGTACGTAAATATATGGACAATACTTTTGAAATTTTTCATTTCCAAATTGAGAAGTTGGGATATACCAAATCATGATGAGAAATTATAGGTCTTTTGTCTTTGGTATTTTTCTTTAAAAAAAAAATGAGTAATATCAAAATTAAATAGATAAAAAGTAACATTATACAAGATAGATACATACAGGATAAATAAAATACATAAAGAAATGAATTAGAAATAAAATAAATGATTAATTGCTTTTTTTTTTCTCTCTTGTACAATCATAAATGAATATTTAACAAATCATATCTAGAAAATTGTGAATTACAATTAGGACATTTTCTCATTCTTGAATTCAATCTATCATCAACACAATCTTTACAGAAACAGTGACCACAGGTTTTCAATGCTATGTTTTTAAAATTCTTTAAACATAATGAGCATTTGGTCATACTTAATAACCCTTCTTGAATTTCATCATTTGTTGAAGTGATTGACAAATTCGAATTATCTGATGGATTTTTCGATTTAAGTAATTTTAACTGATTTGATTCAGAGGATAATTGTAATTTTGTTGATGATAATTCCTTATCCAATTTTTGAATTTGAGATTGAAAATTGGAAATTTCTGAACGTAATTGAATTTCTATATTTGATTTAGAAATTAAAGATCTTTCAAATTTTGATAATTTTAATTTTAAATTGTCAATTTCATTATTATACATAGATTCGATTTTTTTTAAAAAATTTTGTAAATTTTCATCAGTAATTTTAATTTTTTTCAAATTTTCAGCTTCATTAATTTTCAAAATTTCAATTAATTCCATTTGTTTATTTAAATTTGTTGTTAATACTTTATTTTGTGATGATAATGAATCTTTCAATCTCATTGCTTGGAAATATTTTTCATCAGCTTTTGATTTTTCAACTGTTAGTTTATTAATTAAGGTTTCATATTCTGAAACTTTTAATAATTTATTAATTGAAATTTCTCTAGTTGATTTAAAGGCATTCTCAATTTGCTTTAATTCATTAACTAAGATTTTATTATGATCATTAGATGATAAAGTCTCTAAATTCGTAGATTGAATAGTTTCTAATTCTTCAATTCTTAATTTTAAAGTATCTGTTAATTTTATTAATAATTCAATATATTCATTTTTACCCTTTTCATTTTTCAAAATCGATATTTTAGATAATAAAGAATCTCTATCATTTCTAATTCTATTTAAATCTTTTTCCAATTTTTCAACTAATAAATTATTGTTATTATTATCATTATTAAATTTAGATTCAATTTTTAATTTATTAATTGAAAATTTAGATTCAATTTCAAATAATTGATTTTTAATTTTTTCATTTTCAAATTTAAGTGATGTATTAGATTCTAAAAGTTTTATATTTTCATCCTTAAGATTTAAATCAGGTATTTCATTCTTAGATTTTAATTCAATAATTGAATTTTCTAAGTTTAATAGATTATTAGCCTTTTCGTCCAATTGTAATTTTAATGATTCGATTATACCATTTAAACTTGAAATTTTCAAATTTAAATCTTCAACAATTGTAGAAGATTCTGAGGATTGAATAGGTTGTATGTTATCATTAGTTTGTATATTGACATTTACTCCATCATCTCCGGATTCATTTTCATTCTTAGTTCCATTTCCAATTATATTTTCACTTTGTTTCAAATCATCATTTTTTAAATCCTCATCTTCCTTTTTAACTCTTTTAATAGATTTAGAATTCAATCTATCCAATTTTTTAACCATTGAATCCAAATCATTATTTAATTGATCAATATTTAACCTTAGTAAAGAATTTTCATTCTTTAAATTATCATTATTTACATTTAATAAAGAAATTTCATTTTGTAATTTTAAAATGATTTTTGTATCATTTGAAGGTTTAATTATTGATGATAAAACATTAATTAAATCTTTATGTAATAAATTTAATTTTTCAGATAATTCATCAATAGGTATTTCGATATTTATATTATTAAGAGATATCAAAATTTCATCATCAATTTCGATATTTTCCTTATAACCTAAATTTTTCAAATTTGATAAAATTTGAAACCACCATTGAATAAGTAGATTATTAAAGAGACAAATTTTAGAATATTGATCATCCATCAATTTCAATCTCTCCAATAGATTATTTGATTTCAAATATTGTAAATTAAGTAATCTCCAAATTGCACTTTTTTGGAAAAATATAATATCATCTTGAGATAATGGTTCATTATTTGAAGTAAGAGATTCTAAAGGAGAGGGGGATTTTGTGGATATTATTTTAGCAATTTTCCTATCGACGGATGAAGCTTCCACATCTGCATGTCTCTTCATAATGGAAGTTAAGGCAATATCCTAGATGAAGGGATGGGAAATAAAAGGAATCAAATAAATGAAAAAAAAAGGAATCAAAACATCTATTGTCTGAATCTTTAAAAATGTTCAATATTCATGATGGAAATTTGGACGAACCCATTTTGCGTCGATCGACCTGAAAAGCGCGATAATTTTTTAAATTTTCTACTGCGTTTTCCGTTTTTTTTCACTTGAGGAGAAATTGTTGAAATGAAAGACTAGTACAGTAGGGAAGTACAGTACAGCCTAGACAAAGACTTAAACAAGACATACACAAACATAATGTTCAGATCCACCATCAGACAAGCACTTAGAGCGAAGGCATTCAGCCATATGAACTACAGATTTTCTTCATCACTCAATCAAGATCAAGTTCTTGCTAGATCGATTGCAGTTCTCAAGACATTTGAATTAAAGTCACCAGAAACTCCAATTACATTACAAACACAATTCGGTAAAGATTTAGGTATGGATTCCCTTGATTACAATGATGCCCTTGTTGCATTAGAAGAGGAATTCGATGTTGTTTTCGATGACAAAGTTGCAAATGAAATCACTACCGTTGGTGAAGCAGTTGATTACATTTCCAAGAACGTTATGGCTGAAGAGGATATCCTTGATAAGGAGATCCGTTAGGAGTGTGAGAGGGATGCATCATTACTGTTTATACTTATTTATTTATATATACTTATATATCATTATCAATATTATTATTAATTATTACCATTAACCATTACCAATCAATTGCCGCCACTGTATGTGCGCACTCGCCACGCCAAAAACCTACTGCGCCACGCCTCTGAAAAACGCAACTTCATCAATAGAACTCTTCTTCTACTTACTACTTACTACTTACTACTTACTACTTACTACTTAGTTTACTACTTATTACATCCATCTGCACGCATCACACACCCCCCAATGATCGATCTCAAAGACCTCACCATCTCCGACAGTGAAGAAGAACACCAAGAAGAATCCCACCATCCTCTCCCATCCACCGTCCCTCCTCTCCCTTCAGACATCCCCTCCACCGTCGTCCCCACCGACGCCCTCCCCACCGACGACGCCGTCCTCGACCACGCCGACTACCCACCCGACACCGACGAAATCTCCCTCGTGCACCTGAAAATCGTCTCCCTCGCCGCCCTCCTCCCGGCCCTCTCCACTTTCCCACAACTCTCCCAGCTAACCCTCCGGTCTAACCTCATCACCTCCCTCACCCCGCTCAAACAACTCCCACAACTCTCTCAGATCACCCACCTCGACCTCTACGACAACCGAATCAAACACATCTCCTCGGCCCTCCTAGAAGCCACCTCCCTCCAAGAACTCGACCTCTCCTTCAACAACATCAAACACATCAACAACATCCACACTCTCTGCAGCCTTACCCATCTTTACCTAGTCCAGAACAGAATCAAACACATCAACAACCTCCCACCAGTGGACAACCTCCTCACCCTCGAACTGGCCGGCAACCTCATCCACTCCCTTGAGGGTCTCCCATCCTCCTTCCCCTCCCTCACCTCACTCTGGCTCGCCCAGAACAAACTCTCCTCCCTCGCCCACTTCCCTCCATCCCTCCCACAACTCCGCATCCTCTCCCTCCAAAGCAACAACCTCTCCGCCGACGCCCTCAATCAACTCCCCCCACTGCCCCTCCTCGAGGAACTCTATCTCGCCGACAACAACCTCGAAACCCTCCAAACTTTCCCCCACCTCCCCTCCCTAACCACCCTCGACATCACCCGTACAAAAATCTCCCACCTCCCAACCCTCAACAACTCCCCACTCCTCACCGACCTCTGGGCTTCCTACAACCTCCTCTCCGACTTCTCAAACATCGAATCCGCCCTAAAAGATTGTCTCCACATCGACACAGTCTATTTTGAGGGGAACCCCCTCCAACTGACAAATCCGGCCCTCTATCGGACAAAGGTCAAACTCGCCCTACCAAAGTCTTTAAAGAAGATCGATGCTTTGTATCTTTCATAGTGTCAGGAGAGGTTAGAGATGGTTTATTATTATATAAGTTGTTGTACACAGTCAATTGATTAAACTTATTCTTTTCTTACCTTCTTTCTTCTTCTTCTTCTTCTTCTTCTTCTTCTTCTTCTTCTTCTTCTTTTCTCTCTCGACATACCATGCTTCAGCGTAGATTCTTATCATCTTTCAAACCTTCTCCGTTCTCCTCTATCCAGCCTGCTCCAGTGGATCCAATCCTTGGCCTCACAACTCAATTCATCAACGATCTATCCCCGCACAAAATAAATCTCGGAGTTGGCGCATATAGAGACAACAATGGACATCCTTGGATTTTACCATCTGTTGCAACAGCCCAATCAAGGATAAACCTTTCCAACAATGAATACATCCCCATCTTAGGTGCCTCCAGATATGTCAACAATGTTCAAAACTTCCTTTTCAACAACAAATCAAACCCCAATCTTCAAAATTTATTAAGGGATAATTTCATCGTTTCAGGTCAAGGTATATCAGGTACTGGATCTTTGAAAATAATTGCCGATTTCATATCGAATTTCTTACCACATTCCAAAATAGCAATTCCAAATCCAACTTGGGCAAATCATATGAATATATTTGATTCTTCAAATATCCCAACTTTAAAATATTCTTATTATAATCCAATTACAAAATCTTTAGATTTAGATAAGTTATTAAGTGATTTACAAAATTTAAATCCAAATGATGTTGTTCTTTTACATGCATGTTGTCATAATCCAACAGGTATAGATCCAACTTCAAATCAATGGAATGATATCTTATCAATAATTAAAGAAAATAATCTAATTCCATTGTTTGATATGGCATATCAAGGTTTAAGTAATGGACTTATTGAAGATTTATTCGTAATTGAAAAAACAGCCAATTTGAAAATTCCAATGTTTATAACTCAAAGTTTTGCTAAAAATATGGGATTATATGGTCATCGAATTGGTTCATTTCATTATATTGGACCAAATGGTGAAAATATTGAATCTCAATTGAAAAAAATCGTTAGGGCCAATTATTCATCACCTTCAATCTATGGAGCTTTAATTGTCAATGAAGTTTTAGAGGATCCAAGTTTAAGAAATGATTGGGATAATGATGTTGGTGTTATTAGGGATAGATTAAAATTGATGAGATTTGAATTAGTTGATGTTTTAAATGATTTAGAATGTCCAGGTCCTGATGGAATGGGTAATTGGGATCATCTATTATCCCAAAATGGAATGTTTTGTTATACAGGTTTAAATAGAGACCAAGTTGATATGTTGAGACAATTAGGAGTTTACATGACTCATGATGGAAGAATTAGTGTTGCTGGTATTAATGAAGGAAATGTAAAGTATTTAGCTGATAGTATTAAGAAAGTAGTGATGGGGTAAAGTAAATTAGAGAGATCAAAAAAAAAAAAAAGAGCTTGTATGATTGTTTTATTGTTAAATGTATTCTTGATGTATTCTTGTTTGTTATAAAATATATAATATATATATAACTTATTCTTAAATTAAATGTTAAATTCCAATCTATCTATCTATCTATCTATCGGATAAACCGTATATCTAACACGGAATTTTCTACACATCGCATGATGTTTCTCCACCTTATTAATTTAAAAAAAAAAAAAAGCAACCCCGTGCTGTCAAAAAAATCCTCCTGTGTGACCACAACAAGGAAAATTCGCTGATGCAGTTTCCATAATCGTGCATATAAAAACGGACATCTTACCCCATTTTCTTTCTTTCTTTCTATCTCCAGAAACTTCCGTCTCTCTCAATTGCATCCTCTTCCCCCAAAAAAAAAAACAATTAAACAATTGAACTCAGACAATGACTGAATATACCCCCATTTTGGTTCCTACAAAACCTTTCAAAGACCAAAAACCAGGGACTTCAGGGCTTAGAAAAAAGACTAAGATCTTCCAAGAGGCTCATTATACTGAGAATTTCATTCAATCTATCTTAGATTCCATTCCTGAAGGTGCAAATGGCTCAACTTTAGTCGTCGGTGGTGATGGTCGTTATTATAATGATGAATTTGTCAACATTATTGCGAAAATCTCAGCCGCTAATGGTGTTAAGAAATTAATCATTGGTGAAAATGGTATCCTATCAACTCCTGCTGCTTCAAACATTATTAGAACTTATGGTGAAAATGGTGATGGTAGAGAAGTTACTGGTGGTATCATCTTAACAGCATCTCATAATCCAGGTGGTATTAATAATGATTGTGGTATCAAATATAATTTAAGTAATGGTGGTCCAGCTCCTGAATCAGTTACAAATAAAATGTTTGAAAAATCTTTAGAAATTCAACATTATAAAATAATTCCAAATTTACCAAGAATTGATCTATCTAAAATTGGTAAGACTATGTATGGTCCCTTGGAGGTTGAAATTGTTGATTCTGTTAAAGATTATGTTAAAATGGTTAAATCAATTTTTGATTTTGATTTGATTAAATCTTTTATTTCCAAAAATGAAAAGTTTACTTTCCTTTTCGATGCTTTAAATGGTGTTACTGGTCCATATGGTAAGGCAATTTTCGTTGATGAATTAGGTTTACCTGAATCTTCAATTCAAAATTGTAAACCTTTAGTTGATTTCGGTGGTTTACATCCTGATCCTAATTTAACCTATGCTCATACATTGGTTGAAAGGGTAGATTCTGAAAAAATTACTTTCGGTGCTGCATCTGATGGTGATGGTGATAGAAATATGATTTATGGTTATAAAACTTTTGTCTCACCTGGTGATTCAGTTGCAATTATTTCAGAACATGCAGATTCAATTCCTTATTTTAAGAAAAATGGTGTCTATGGTTTGGCAAGATCAATGCCAACTTCTGGTGCAATTGATTTAGTCGCAAAGGATAAAGGTCTTAATGTTTATGAAGTTCCAACTGGTTGGAAATTTTTTTGTGCTCTTTTCGATTCAAAAAAATTATCAATTTGTGGTGAAGAATCTTTTGGTACTGGTTCAAATCATATTAGAGAAAAGGATGGTCTATGGGCAATTGTTGCTTGGTTAAATGTTTTAGCATCATTTGCATTGGAAAATCCAAATATGGAACCAACAATCGGTAGTATACAACTCAAATTTTGGAAAAAATATGGTCGTACCTTCTTCACAAGATACGATTTTGAAGATTGTGAATCTGAGAAAGCTTCCAAAATAATAGATTTTTTACAATCAAAAGTTGATGATCAAGCTTCATTTATTGGCTCGACTTTCCCAACTGGTTCAAAAGTTAAAGAGGCTAAAAATTTCTCCTATACTGATTTAGATGGTTCGATTTCAACAGGACAAGGATTATATGTTAAATTAGATGATGGACTAAGATTTATTATTAGATTATCAGGTACTGGGTCATCGGGTGCAACCATTAGATTATATTTAGAAAAACATTCAAAAGATACAAGTGATGAGAATTTAAGTAAATCTGTTGAAGAATTTTTAAAGGATGATATTTCTAAAGTCATTGAATTTTTACAATTTAAGGAATTCGTTAATAGAACTACACCTGATGTTAAAACTTAGTTATTTCTAATATTGAATTTGCTTTTTTTTTTTTAGATATTTTAATTTGTTTGTTGTTGTTTTTGTGTTTTTTTTTTTCCATTTATAATTTATAATTTGTAATTTACAAACCCTTCGTCATTTTTCAAAATTATTTATGAACTTTTATCCTTTTTAATTTTATATATACACTATACACACTATGTTAACTAAGTAGTCCATAATCTTGCGACTCCATCAGCACCAGCGGAAAATAACCAAGCTTCCCTTGGATGCCAACAAACATCTAACACACCTAATGAATTGATAACTTTATGACCTTCCAATTTTTTCAATGGTACCAATAATGGATTTGTAATTAAATCATCATAAACGGTTGCATGGAAGACATGGATTAAACCATCATCAGATGCAGAACAAAACAATGGTAAATTACCCTTATGGAATGCAACTGATCTAACTGCCTTTTCATGATATCTTAAAGTTTTATAAGGTGTTGAACTTAAATCTAAATCATGCCATAAAACTCTTTTATCATATGAACCTGCAATTAAATGATCTCCACCCCTTGGATGAATATCTAAACATGAAAGCCATCTTGCACCTGGTAATAATTTTTTAATTAATTGTTGCATTTGTAAATTATAAATTCTAATGTAACGTTGTGACATAACGATTAAAATTGGTTTCGTTGGATGAAATTTTGCATCCATTAAAATACCCCTACTTTTACGAAATGGTGATTGTGATGCATGTTTTGATAGTTGATGAATTAAAATACTTGCCCTGTTACCACCATCTGGTGAAACTGAAAGTAAATAATCACCACGACGATGCCAATTTAATTTCTTAATTGTCGATGATGATGCACTTGAACCTCTAGATGTTGTAATAACTAATGATATACCATTTTCTAATTGTGATTTTGTTGGTTTAAACCATGTTGCTGCATTTTTCTTGCTTGATTCATTATCTTCATCATCTCCATCATCCTTTTTAGAATTATCTTCACCTTCATCATCTGATGCAACTCCGGTAACATCTGATTCCTTTTGAGATTTTGCATATCCAAACCCATTTTCAATTCTTTTGTGACCTTCATTTTCAATTTCATAACCGAAAATAGGTGGAATACAAAGATAAATATTTTCAGCACATGAAATTGCCAAAATACCACATTCAGGATCAGGATTCCATTGGATTGATTCAATATGGTCCTCTGAATTTTCTTCCAAATCTTCAATTATTTTAAATTTATGAACTTCTCTACCTGTTAAAACTTCCCAAATACGAACAGTTCCATCATCTGAACCTGTTGCAAGCCAATTACCTGTTGGATCAATTGATAATGTACGAATTTTACCATCATGACCTTCATAAATTGTTGAAGTTCTAATTGGAAATGGTCTTAAATCTTTAGGAGATGGTAATTCAGGAATTAAAGATTCTGGATCAATATTCAATTTATTCTTACGTACTCTTGGAGCCAAATACAAATCTAAACATCTTTCAAATCTTTCTCTAATGTTCTCTCCATAACCAGGGACTTTACGTAATGAACCATATTTTTGTGGAATAAAATTTCTTTCACGATCTGCTGGGTCCATTGACTCCCATTCTTTTAATTCCTCTTCGGTTAATAAATATTCTTCTGGTGGATTATATGATTCTTCATTTGTTGGAGGTGGTAATTTTGGAGCTCTTAATGTCATTATATGATCATTTGAAATTTCATCATTTATTCCTTCCCATAAATTATAATTTAATTGCTCTTCTTCCTCTTCTTCAATTTTTTTACGTTGATCAGGTGGGATAATTTTACCTTCTCTAATTGCTTTGACAATTTTCATAATTCTACGTGCTTCATGTTTTGAAGGTGTAAAACGACTCTTTGGTTCAGGTGCTGCAGATAATGGCATTATTTCAGTTTTACTCGTAAACCATTCAATTGTTGGTTCATATGGATTTGAAGATTCATCGGTATTCTGACCTTTTTCAATCTTATTGATTAATTCTAACTCTTCTTCAGTAATATTTAATGATGATCCGGAATCTTTATCAAGTAAACCTGTCCATCCTTCTGGTAAATCTATATTTTCAAGTAATTGATCTAATGCACTACCTTTAGCAGGCCTCATAATTCTTTTACCATTAATATTATAACCGATATGTGGATATTCATCGTATGCACTGATTGGAATATTACCAATGGTATTGAAATCTTCACGATCTGAATCATCTGAATCATAAATCGGATTGATTTCTGGTTTAATGATTCTATCTCTTCCATCTGCAAATTTGGTATGAATCTCACCTAATTTATTTATTGAATCACTTGATAACGTACGTAGTTTAACATCTGAAAGACGTTCAGTTAATGATTTAGAATCAATACTTTCATCTTCACTTGAATATTCAACATCCTCTTCATCTTCTTCATCTTCTTCATCTCCTTCTTCATCAGCTAAAATTTTATTAAGTTCAGCATCAGAATCTGACTCATTTTCATCTTCTTCTTCTTCTTCACTTTCAGAATCGCTTGCTTCAGGATCAATAATTCCTTCTAATTCAAATTCTTCATCACTACTTTCATCTTGTTCAGTATGAGTTCTTTTCTTTGCACCATTATCTAATGGTTTTTGTTCATTCTTCTTTACAACCAAAGTCTTTGCACTTTTGTTCTTGACAGCCATAGTTGGAGTAGAATTGATTATCACTACCAAAAATATAAAAGACTAAATATTCTTAGACAAAAAAATTTTCAAGACTTTACAAAAATTTAAAAATTGAAAAAAAAAAATTTCAAAAAGAAGATGAAAAATGAAAAATGAAAATGTCGGAATTTACTTGATACCTCGAGCGCTATTTCACTGAACCAGTTTACAGTGAAATAACCAGTACAAACTCGAGTCCGCTTTTGTATCAATTTGAACTAAGTGTCAGAGATATGGATACGTACCTTGTGATGGTTGGTTCGCCTGGTTAATATATTACACTGTTATAAGAATCTCTAATTAGATCTAATAACAATAATTGACCTATTACTAGTTATTAAATGAACTACAATAAATAAATGCGTTATACACAACTATGGTCGTGGAATAAATCTCAGTGTCGTTGGAGCTTCACTCTCTGGACAATACAGCAATCTGATCCATATATAATATTCTCAGATTGCGACAGAAAAATCCAACAGTTGCACTGTCATCAGCATGCCAAAAGCATTAAAATCAACGATTCATTTAAGTAATTTATTAAATGAGCTAAACTTTAATAGTACATACAGTAAACTATGTTGTGATAATATGGCAGCATTACAATTAAGTTCACATAAAGTACATCATCAAAGGACTAAGCATATTGATCTTAGATATTAAATCTGACACTACACCAACCTAAACCATCAAATGCCTGTGGATTCTCAAACAATAATTTATTCTCCTCAAATGTAAAAAATTCCTTGACAAATTGAAATCATAAGTTGGAAAAACAATGGTTAAGAACCCTGTGTAATGATCATCCACAAAAGAAATATCAAACGATTCTTGTATCAACAACCCATTGATTGAGTAGAATCAACAAATTAAACAGTAATTCCTTAACCTTATAATACTTGGAAATATCTTCATTGTAGACATGTTTTATTTTATATGTACATGTATTATTTAAAAGACTATCTATAATACCCACATTTACGATCAAATATTATTATTAATGAATATATATGAAAATTACAACAATTAATGCAACAAAAAAGAAATAATAGCTAGAATTCATAATATATCGAATTCATAATATTAAATTCAATCCCAATCCTAATGCCATATCAAACCCCCCAAATACAAACCTTCCCATCGTCACTGCCACTAGCCCATTCAACATCACCACCTTCGTAATATCCATCACCTTTCCAAGCGCAACAATTAACTAATCCATCATGTTCTTTAACGTGTCCTATTATATTACCTTCAAATCCCCAAATCCAAATCTCACCTGCATTTCCACCACTGATTATTAAACCTGCATTGTTGGGGATACCAGTATTTACGTTATTCATTTGATTGTTACCTGAATTATTCAAGTTAAGATTGCTTGGATTAAAATTTCCACCAGCACAACCACGTATAATATAATGTGATGAACTTGCAACTGGTAAATTAAACACTGATTCAATGTATGGTAATTTATTACCAATTGCAGAAGAATTTGTTGATGATATACCACTCGTATTTATTAGAATTAGGGAACTAGGTTTCAAGTTTATTAATATATAATTTTTAATATCTGAAGTAGAATATGGCAAAGAAGTTGTAAAAAATGAACTTTTATCATTATTTGTGGCATTACTATTTGGAACAATTCCTGGAAATGAAGATGATACACTATTGATCGCAACTGGTGTCGAATTAAATTGCATTTTATAAATCAATTTTAAATCAGGTATTGAAAAGACTAACATTTCATTATTTATAGTAATTGACCAAATCAGATTATTTTGAATTGTAAAATCTTGGATTTGTGGTGATATAACAGATTTTTTATATTCAGAAACTAATTCGGGTTGTATATTGCTATCTTTATTACTTAATCTAATTATAAATAATTTACCATCATTTGAAGCAATTAAAATTTCATTGGTTTTAGCATAATCTGGTAAAAATGTAGCAGCAGATAATCTTGATTTTGTAATTGTTAATTTTTTATTATCTAATTCTTTGATACATTTATTTAATTCAATTGACCAAATTTTCAGTGATTGATCAAATGATAAAGATAAAATTTCAGTTGATTCTGCATTCCATGATAAATAAGTAATTGATTCTGTATGTAATTGGAAAACGCATAGTAATTTATAATTTTTTTCAACATCATAAATTAATATTTTCGTATCCTTTGATCCTGTTGCCAAATATTTCCCATTGGGAGAATATTTTATAAACCAAACTTCATTTGTATGATAATTTAATGTATGTTTCAAACTAATTGGTAATTTTTTATTAAATTTGGGTAATGTCAATTGTTGATAATTATATGCATCAGTAATTAAATTTTGCATGCTGTTAGGTACCAAATAGATGGAGTTTGGTAATAATTTAAATAAATTCTCAATTAATAAATTTCTTGAATCTTTTAAATTGTTTATATTTTTCCAATTAATGGAGGATAAAAAAATACTAGGAGTATCATTAGATAATAACAAACTACTTAAATTTTGTCTGATTGAAACATCAGTGTGTTCAGGTATAGATTTTAAAATTGATATTGCGTTCGTTGAATTTTTTTTAATAAATAATTCTTCAAGAAATAAATTCGTTAATATCGATAATTTAATATCCTTCGATAAATCAATTGACTGATCAGGAATAAGGGAATTTAATTTAATTATCAATTCGGATATAATTTCTGTTGTTAAATCATTATTTGATTGAATACATTCAGTGACTTCATGTTTAACTAAGAGATATTTTTTATGATTTGGGTTAAAATTCGGTAAATTGATTATGGTTTCAGCAGCTGTGATGTCATTTTGTTGATATAAATATTGGGCAATCAGCGTAAGGGTATTGTCCATATTGATTCGATTTAAGGATAAGAAACGAATAAGCATTAATGATAAGGAAGTTCACACTTAAGACCGAATTCAACTTAACAAGTATTAAATTCTGGATTTTTACGTAAGCACAACAAAATACCTGTCGCATAGAAGAGAAGTTTAATTGTCTAAGAAAATGCTATTCTTCATCTAAATCAGTATGTATAAATATGGTAAAGTATATAGCAATATCGTTCAGATTGCAATTATGCCTTTATAATGATCAATTTGCTATTAGTTTGGGAGATATGGCATATTTGACATTTTCAAGATTTAAAAAATTTTGAAAATAAAGTTGACCACTATGGGAAGTCCTGGAAATGAGATACTGGGGAATAAAAAGTTGCCAGAATGAATATATTATACATATATTCAGTTCAATAAGAAGACGTTGGCGTTGAATCACGTATAATTCATAAAGATTACATTACAAGTTACTAATTGAATGACACCACAAAGCGAATCACAATTATGTCTGAACTAAATAATTGTAAATTATAAAAGTGGGAAAACGGCCTTTAAAACCTGCATTGATATCCTGCCGGCCATTTTTATGGTCTCTCGATAGATGCACACAAGGACCACTGGTATTCCGGCAGTGGGTAATATGTATGCAAAAGGAAGAGAAGAAGAAGAAGAAGAAGAAGAAGAAAAAGAGGATGATTTGTTAACTGTGAAAAATTTGTCACATACAGCGAAAAAGAAAGAAAATCAACATGAATTTTGAATTTTGAACTTCTCTCATATAGAGGGTTTGTTTAACCAAGTCATTCAGTTGGTTGTTAAACAATCATCATGTCTACCCTCACATTCGTTACAGGAAATGCCAATAAACTTAGAGAAGTCACTCAAATTCTCTGTAATGGGGATATCACTTCTGCGCAAGTCGGTAGGTTCTCCATCACCAACCAAAAAATAGATTTGGATGAAATTCAAGGATCCATTGAAGAAGTTACAAGACATAAGGCAAGACAGGCTGCTGAAATTGTCCAAGGTCCAGTTTTAGTGGAAGATACATGCCTTGGATTTACTGCGCTGAATAATTTACCGGGTCCGTATATTAAATGGTTTGTTAAAAGTATTGGATTAGATGGATTGGTTAAAATGTTAGGAGGATTTGAAGATAAATCGGCAGCTGCAATTACCACTTTTGGATACTGTGAAGGTCCAAGTTCACCAGTTCAATTATTTCAAGGTATTACCAATGGAACAATTATTGAAAGTTCAGGACCTACCGATTTTGGCTGGGATTCAATTTTTAAACCCAATGGATTTGAAACTACCTATGCAGAAATGAAAGGTGATGCTAAAAATAAGATTAGTCAAAGGAGTAAAGCATTGATTAAAGTTAAAGAATTTTTAGAATCACAATAATTATCCCTTATTGTGTTTATCATTTTTCTACCCAATAAATAAATAAAATTAAACCATATAAATAAGAAAAAAATAGTACAAATTGTTATAAACCCAGTTTATGTAGTAGATATCCATTCCATGGACACTTCAACACCCAATCAGATGAATCTCGCAATGATTCTCTTTAAAATAAAACATGCTAAAACTGTTAGCAAAGCAATAACAACATAATAACCCTTTGTGAAAACATGATAACCTAAAGTACCTTTAATTCTTTGCAAGTTATGTTGCTCAATTTCCTTTATACCAACAGAAACTTGTTTGAAAATATATTTTGATTCGTTGATAATTTCTTCCTTTTCTTCCTCAGTTAAAAAATTTCTTGTTTGTAATTCGTAATCTCTCTTATAAATTATTCTTAAAACTTCCATATCTTCCACATCAAATTTATAGAAATTAGTACCATTGGAAACAATCTCATCATAAGATTTACCTTCAACTTGAGGAAATAATCTTAGACTTCTAGCAACTTGTGAAGACATAATTCTACCACCGGCAAATAAAGCAAGGTATAAGACATGCATATAAGCTAATAATAGATAAGGATGTTGAGCAGTTGTCTTACGAATATAATCCGTAAATTCGATTTGATGGGTTAAGATTGGCTTTTCAAATTTTTCAGGATGATTATCATAAAAGAACATCAAATCAGTAAATAATTTTTGTCTTCTAAGCATTTCAGGTTTATAAATATTTTGAAACATTTCAGTGTATTTATTATTACCATTTAATTCTCTTTCAATACAATCTTCAATAGCAGAGAAGATATGATAAAACATTTGAATACCTTGTCTATAGATCTTTGGATCTCTAACAGCCAATGCAAATTTAAGAGTAACCATTTTATCAACTTGGTTATGTAGAGAACGTGTTTCTGAATTGATACGGTTGGCTAAAGCACCTATATCGTTCTTTGCAGGGATTATTTCATGTTCATTGATTTGAGTTGTTGAGTGAGTAGGAATTGCCATTGTGTGGGGGGTATGGTTGTTATGTGTATATATTATATGGCTTATACCTTTTCCCTTGTTTTAGTTTCTTTATAGGAAAACACTTCTCTTATATACAACAAGGCGTGTCAGCGGCTTGTGCGTGCAATTTGCAAAATTTTCTGTGTTGCTGATCTCCATTAAATCCATCGGAGAAAAAATGCGGAGCGGGGCATTACGTAAGCAGACTGAACAACTGTACACCAGCGATTTTTCCAACTTTTTCCAACTTTTTCCAACTTTAAAGTGAAAAGTTGATGAAAAATGAGAGAAGTTGAAGAGGAAATAGGTGAGTTTAGATAGAAGGACATCAAGATTGCAGAATAGAACACCCACTATGCAGTCTGTGAGAGCATTTTCTACATCGTTCTCTGCCGCCACTCCACTGAGGGCATCCATCGTTCTGTCGAGAACTCCAATCGTCACCCCTGACACCCCAGAATTCGAAAAACTCTTTTACAACTATAATGAAGAATTAGAGAGAAGACTTATGTGGACTTTCCCAAAATGGTATTATTTCAAAAAGGGTACCGTTGCAGAAAGAGAATTCACAGAGGCTCAAAAATATCCAACTCCTGCAGCAAGGGGTGTTTGGTTCCCACAAGGTGTTCCTGATTTAAAACATGGTAGAGATAGAAGATTCAAACAAGATGTGATATTACCTTCAAAACATCAAGACACTGAAACGGATGCCGTTGATGATATCGATGATGTTGGTAGACCAATCAGACCATTTTCAAGAATAACCAAAGCTGATGAATCAAATGATCAATCTTCACTTGAGAGGAAATTACCAAGAACTTTATACCTTTTAGTAAATGATGGTAAATCTTGGAAATTTCCATCGTTTGATGTTCAGAGTGAAGTACAAGGTCTTCATCAAGTTGCTGAAGATGGATTGAGAACTATTGGTGGTGATAAAATTAATACTTGGTCAGTTTCGAATACCCCGGCAGCAATTA
The DNA here is from genome assembly GCA_030570335.1 of Pichia rugopelliculosa. Classification (NCBI taxonomy): domain Eukaryota; kingdom Fungi; phylum Ascomycota; class Pichiomycetes; order Pichiales; family Pichiaceae; genus Pichia; species Pichia rugopelliculosa. Next base: position 114,845 of record JAJLVQ010000026.1, on the reverse strand, counting down.
TTAAATACAATTCAAACGGTCAAATTGATGATTCAGCTTCTGACATTAATGAATTTTTAATGAAATCTCATATAATTGCCGGTAAATTCGATCTACAAAAATCATCATCAAATGTTAAGGATTTTAAATGGTTAGTTAAAGAAGAAATCGCCGAATTAGTTGATGATGTTTACTATAATAAGATAAGTCATCTTCTAAGTGATAATTGATTGATGCGCTTACATTTAAATATATACATGCATTTATATATATATATCTTCTGTACATAAATATATTAGTAATAAAATTATAAAGCTTAATAGTTAACTAAAGGAATAGAAATTAATTGATGAAATTTAAAAAATCAAATTTTAATGTGTGGATGCATGATTTTTAAAATGGCCCCCCATCTTTTCAAATATTCGTTAACGTATGTCCCTAATAATACATACAATCATTCTTTCTCAATTTAATCGATCAATTCTTTCAAATAATGAATATGAATAAGCTACAAGCAGTGGAGACCACAGGTTCAAACATTGACTATTTTGCCGAAAGGCTGGTCCGTCTAGTTTCCGTTGGATTAAAGGAAGCTACAATGGATTCTCCAAGTTTTAGAGCTTCTTTAAATTATATGCATTTAACAATTTTAAAATTCTCTCATCAGCTGGAGAAATCCATCATTGTGCTTTCAAGGTATATTCAAAGCTTAAATGGTTTTATTAATATTTCCGAAGATGTTGCAGTATTATTATCATCTTATACCAACGAAACTCAATTTATAAGTAATGATATATCTAAACCTTGTATTAATTCCTTTTTAAAAGGTCAAAAAATTATATCTGAAAATATATCATCATTTTTACAGGCTGATGAAGGTTCTTTTTCCGCAATTCAAGAACTTTTAGATGTTGAAATTCCAAAATATTTTGAATTAAGAAGAAATTTTGAAAAAATCCAAAATAAGTACGATATAATATCTGCAAAATTTATGCAAATACCAAAAAGTTATGATCCTTTAAAAACTAGAGAAGATGCATTACAATTATTTGAAATCAGAAAACAATATATCCATGTTTCAATGTCATTATGGATGAGTGTTAAAAATTTGGAATTTAAAGTTGGTAAAACTGCAACAGATACATGTCAATCATTTTGGAATTTAAACGATTATCCACCATCACCTTCACCTGAATTATCTAAAATTATTGACTCCATAAGACAATTAAGTTTGTGCACAAAATTACAACAAGCCTCTAACAATTCACTGATTGGCGATTTGAATAAAGCAAGAGTCAATTCCGAAGATGGAGCTATCAAAATGTATACCCCAAGTTCAGATATTACTGCCTTTGATCCTTCTATACTAAATGATTCAGATATTTACCTAAATGATGAAAATAGTTCTAAGTTGTATGAAAAACATGGTTGGGTTTTTATCAAATCGACTAAACTACAAGGCAAGGGAGATGTTTGGATTAAAAGATGGATGTTCGTTAAGAACGGTGTCTTCGGATTTCTATCAATTTCAAATGATGGCCAATATGTTCAAGAAAGTGATAAATTTGGTGTCTTATTAATATCGGTTGATTATTATCCAGATGAAAATAGAAAATTTGTCTTCAAAATTTCAGGTCAATCATTATCTTTAAATTTAATTTTACAAGTTGAAACTTCAATTGAATTAAAAAGCTGGTTAACAGTTTTCAAAAATGTGAAAAAATTAGCAATTGATCAAGATTTGAAAATTGCTTCAAACAGATATTCTCCATCTTTAAATTTTTTAAAACTGGTGCCCGTTGTTTCTAAGGATTTAGAATTAATTAGTACTACAAGTAGCTCCGAATCAGATAAAACTTCTAAATTGGTCGAATTACAACTATCCAATTTAAAATTTAACTTATCAATTAATGCTCCTTTGGTAACTAGTATGACTCAAAAGTTGGCAATGTCTCATTTATATCTTTCATCAACAAATATTCCAGGTGCAACCACTGCAAATTTTTGGGGTTATGTTAATTGGGGATTATATTTCATTTTAGATGAAGAAGATAAAGAAAAAATTATAGCTAAGATTAAAAATAAACCACCCATTTCAGTTATTAATTTAAGATATGAAGATTATTATCCTGAGAAATTAAGAGTTGCAGATGCAGAATTAAGATCAATCTTTGAAGTTTACATAAACGACGACGAATACACTTTATTAAGATTTAATGCAAGTTGGTCTCCAAATAGTGAACAAAAATTATTTTGTACAATTTATATTACAAATTTATCATTTTATGTTTACAGTCATACATGTGGATTAATTTCAATTTTGCCATTATTATTAACTAATTTTTTAGATGTTGAATCTCATGAACAAGGTATCTATAAATTTTTGAAAGTTCACTTCATTAATGGTTTATCCTTAAAATTACAATTATATACAGATGATTTAACTGTTGTTAAAAACAAATTTAACCATATTTTGAAGATTCAAAAAAATGAAAGTACTAAACCAGATTTAAAGTTGATTGTTCAACAATTGTTATATATTGAACAATCTGATGAAAATAATAAAATTAATAATAAGATCAATAATGATAATATTAAGGGAATTGAAAGTGGGATTTTAATTAAAGATAAAAACTCAGGTATATCTGAATTTGATCTTGAAAACAAATTGGATTATTCTGAAAATATGAAATTAATATTTAATAAAAAATTTGATATTCCTGCCAAGGCATTATTTCATGTTTTGTTTGGTGATGATTCATCAATGCTACAGGGGGTATTACCACTATCCTCCAGTATTTTTAAAGATGATAAATCAAGGCGTGGCCTATGGAGGTGTAATAATAATCAATTATTAACAAGAGTGGTTTGGAATCCTGTTTTCAAAATACCATGTGCTTTACAAAAAATTCATAAAATTTTAAATAACGAATACTATAATATTGGACAAGAAACTCCCTATTTAAGGTTTATTTTCGGAATCAATAAAAAGATTTATATGAGATTCATTATATATAGTATTGATTCAAGAAGTTGTAAAATTATGATTTATTATTCAATTGGAGTTAATCATAAGAAAAATTTGATGAATTGGTTTACAAAAAAAGTAGTTAATCAAATTATGTTATTTAGAATGGATGCATTGGAAGTGAACTTAACTTATGCAGTTACATTACTAAACAGATCGAAAAATAAGAAAAAGATTGCACTTGCTATTCAAACTTTTGGTCCTATTACAAAATACGATAACAATAAACCAACAAATGAAGAATTAATGTTTGACAACTCAATTAGTTTTATACCATTACAATTATTTTCATCATTTTATTATGAAAAGATAAATTATGAATTAGAGAAACGTTTATTCAAGTTCATACACCTTATTTCTAAATTTACCAAATCATGTATTAAGTTTTTGAATATGAACTTGGTATTGGTAAGTATTTTAATAATTTCATTAATATTAAACATTTTTCTAGTTGGAAAATCAACTTCTTCTTATTGGAGAGAAAGAAACGTAAATAATAAAGTCAATTCACTACTCGGAAATAAGTATCATATTGAAAGATCAATTGGTCTGTCAGAAATAGATGAAATGTTATATCCAAATAGTACAAATTTATCTTATCAAGAAAATGGAACTGATGTATATTGGAATTTTCTTGTATCTAATAATTTGATAAGTTTAAATCATTATTCGAAAATCGAAAAATCAGACAATCACAATAACCACATTGTTAATGGTGATTATAACAAGGTCAATGCATTACGAGGACAAAGGGAATTATCGATCTCGAAGAAATTAGCTGGATTAAGAATAGAAAGAAATGAAATTTTATCAAAATTGAATCTATTGAACTACATTGAACATGAATTTATTTTAAAAGAATGGAAAAATTGGATATCTTCAGAGTTATCAAATTGTGAGAGAGTGAAGGAAACAATGAATGAAAGTTGGGATAGCATAAAGGATTATTGTCATGAGGTTGAATTAGAGATGATTAATTTATATGAACAATTATTATGAGATTACAAACTTAGTTTACTTTTAATGTATAGGATTTTATAAAAATTGAAAAATTGTTAAAGCTTCCAGAAACTTAATCAAGTATTCAAATAATTGAGATTATGACTGGTGAATTAAATTGGCTTCTACCCCCTTTGTAATTATTAAGGTAATACGTTATTAATCATCGAAAATTGGGTTAACCTCCACCATTTACTAGAATCCGTGTTTCGCTAGATTATCAACCACATCAAGATAAAACCACTTTGGATTGAAAGAAGGCTTCCCTATTATCAGCTGAGCTTTTTTTAACAAACCCATCCAATTAATTAAATCGGCATGATCAACATCATATAAAATACCTTTGAATTCCCCCCATTTTGCAGATTTTACACTAACTAAACCATCATTCGGACCTTCAATATCATATACTAATTTCCAAGTTATTAAAAAGGCAGATGCTGGATTTGGTCTAAATTCAGCTGCATAACTAAAATATTTAACATTCATGTCATTTTTTACTTCATTGTTAAATTTTCTAGCATATTTTGTAGATAATTGATATATTGAGGGGAAGTATGAATTTATTAACGAAGTTGGAGAATATTCTACTGCATAATCAGCAGCAGATGTACCTCTATGTGGTGTTGATATCGTTGTCAACGAGATAACTTTATATTCATTATTTGGATATCGTTTTAAGGTATTAATTAGATACCTACAATCTAATCCACCCATTGAATGCGCTATAAGATTAATCTTAACTGGTTCATTGGCTGGTACATGATAATTTGACCGTAATTGGGGGACTGATTGTTTTATAAATTTATCAAGAATGGATGCCCTATTTTCAATCGATGCAAAGGGTGGTACTTTGGCAACAAGGACAGTACATCCTATATCTTCCAAATCAGTTTTAACACCATTCCAATACTCAATCAGATACTTTGAATTGTTTACAACAGACATGTTATCAATACCCATACTTTCAGGAGATGCAACAGTGATATTATTTTTACCACTGTCTTTATTTGAATTGAAAAGTTGTTTGAATCTATCAGTAAGTGGAGGAGGTGAACCAAAAACTGGGAGCATGAAAAGATGATCAAACCCTGAGAAGCCATGACAGAGAACAATAGGATATCGAGGGGTATTGTAATGGCTGTTGGGATGTGTATAGATCAGCATTTGGTGACGTTGTGTAGGGAAAGAATGCATTGAATCTTCAATTTAACTACTAGTTATAACAAGTGTCATGCAAATATTGCCTAATTGGGATTTCTTCCATGTTTGCAAAACGATTCTTACCAGATTGGGCGAGCACCCAAGTGGCCAATGAGAGAGCGTCTTTGGCGACACGCGCACATTTGGCAGACAGCGAGGAAAGCAGTTGGACACGAACTCTCACAGGTGTCTCTGAGTGGCAAATGCTCAGCTCTTTTCAGTGCTGTTCTTGTTGCTGCTGCTGTTGTTGCTGATATCTTTATTTCTTTATTTTGAATCTTCTGTTTGCCACATCACATCCCAATGATTTCCGCAAGAACTATCAGAGCTGCTGCTAAGCAAGCCTTAGCTGTCAATGCCAAAATTGTCCCAAGAGTCGTATGTACAAATTACAAAGATTATTGATTATTTGATTATTTGATTTTTCTCATGTTTAGTTATGTTTGGGTCTTCTGTGTTCTCAGATCTAGTTGTTGTTAATTTTTAAGAATTTCATTCTCTAAATACTTCACAGGATCAGTAGACAATTTTGTTCTGTACATCGTAACTGACTTATATTCAATGCTTGATTCCAAATTTATTTTAATATTATGATCGTTCATTTTATACTAACATTCGATACCATTTATGACTATTTTTGTTTACTATAGGCAAGACCATTAGCTGCAAGAACTTACGCTTCAGCAAAGGCTGCACCAACCGAAGTTTCTTCAATTTTAGAATCCAAGATCAGAGGTGTTTCTGAAGAAGCTAACTTAGATGAAACCGGAAGAGTTTTAGCTGTCGGGTATGTATTATTTCTTTATCACAATGATTGTATTATATTTGAAGAGGGTTAGCAAAGGCTTTTTATCCAATGAAATTTTGTTGTCCAATTTCTCGTCGAGATTTTTTTCTCGTGAGAGCGAATTAAATTTCAGACTGTGCGACAGGAACAATTAGTTCCACTATAATTATAAAAGTGTTTTCAATTCAATTGATTGATTAATATAAAGCAATATTGAGATCCTTCTAATCTTCTAGAATATTATTACATTTGATTTATTTATTTTTCATTCATTATTGACCAATATACTAACATTTAGTTATTTTTTAATATTTCTTTTTTTTTATTACAGTGATGGTATTGCTAGAGTTTTTGGTTTAAACAACTGTCAAGCTGAAGAATTAGTTGAATTTGCTTCCGGTGTCAAGGGTATGGCATTAAATTTAGAACCAGGACAAGTTGGTATTGTCTTATTCGGTTCCGATAGAGAAGTTAAGGAAGGTGAAATTGTTAAGAGAACTGGTAAGATTGTTGATGTTCCAGTTGGTCCAGCAATGTTAGGTAGAGTTGTCGATGCTTTAGGTAACCCAATCGATGGTAAGGGTCCAATTGAATCCGTTGCAACTTCAAGAGCTCAATTAAAGGCTCCAGGTATTTTACCAAGAACTTCTGTTTTCGAACCAATGCAAACTGGTTTAAAGGCTGTTGATGCTTTAGTCCCAATTGGTAGAGGTCAAAGAGAATTAATTATTGGTGATAGACAAACCGGTAAGACTGCAGTTGCTTTAGATACTATTTTAAACCAAAAGAGATGGAATGATGGTGCAGATGAATCAAAGAAATTATACTGTGTTTATGTTGCTGTTGGTCAAAAGAGATCAACTGTTGCTCAATTAGTCCAAACTTTAGAACAACATGATGCTATGAAATATACTATTATTGTTGCTGCAACTGCATCCGAAGCTGCTCCATTACAATATTTAGCACCTTTCACTGCTTGTGCAATTTCTGAATGGTTCAGAGATAACGCAAAGCATGCTTTAATTATCTATGATGATTTATCCAAACAAGCTGTTGCTTACAGACAATTATCCTTATTATTAAGAAGACCACCAGGAAGAGAAGCTTACCCAGGTGATGTTTTCTACTTACATTCTAGATTATTAGAAAGAGCTGCAAAGATGTCCAATGCTAACGGTGGTGGTTCTTTAACTGCTTTACCAGTTATTGAAACCCAAGGTGGTGATGTCTCTGCTTATATTCCAACCAATGTTATTTCTATTACTGATGGTCAAATTTTCTTAGAAGCTGAATTATTCTACAAAGGTATTAGACCAGCTATTAATGTCGGTTTATCAGTCTCAAGAGTTGGTTCCGCTGCTCAAGTTAAGGCTATGAAACAAGTTGCAGGTTCCTTAAAGCTTTTCTTAGCTCAATACAGAGAAGTTGCAGCTTTCGCACAATTTGGTTCTGATTTAGATGCTTCAACCAAGCAAACTTTAACCAGAGGTGAAAGATTAACCCAATTATTAAAACAAAAACAATATGCTCCATTAGCAGCAGAAGAACAAGTTCCAGTTATTTACGCAGGTGTTAACGGTTACTTAGATAAGTTACCATTAGACAAAATTGGTCAATTCGAAACTGATTTCTTAGCTTACTTAAAGGCTAACGAAACCGAAATTTTAGAAGCTATTAAGACTCAAGGTCAATTATCCAAAGAATTATTAGCTAAATTAAAGGCTGCAACTGAATCTTTCGTTGCAACTTTCTAAATACAATAATGAAACGTTTATGTTAAAGCTAGTATACTTTTGTTTTAAAAAATTATTTATTCCATATTTATATTTATTTTATGATGAAATGATAAAAAATTGATTTTCATTTTTTAATATTATTTATTATTATTTATTTAACTATTTCTAAAGAAAATCTATTTATTTATTTTTATTTATTTGTTCACATATTCTGTTGATTTTTCTCCTATTTAGATAAAAGTAATAACACTCAATCGATTTTAGATTTGATTTAATTGTTTTGTAGAAGAGGAGACTTAATTTTAGTTGTTAATATTAATTATTAATTATTAACTATATCAATACATTCATTACTGCTTAAAAAAAAAAGCGTGCGAGCAAAAGTGCATTTGATCAAAGTGAAATTTCATACATATTTAAAGTTATTTTAAAGTATTGTGAATCAATAATTAAAAAACATCAAAAGACACCGAAAAGCAAATCACATGTTTAACTCTGAAAATCAACAATTGACGCCCAAGATGCATGGTGTTGAGGAAGAAGCACCTCATCGAATTAGTAACGATGAATTATATAGACGATCTACACAATATAGATTTTGGTCATTTACTAAGGATGAACTATCAGATTTAAGAATCAAGGTAAATTCCAAAGGTCTTGAAATATTTAAAAAGCGTATAGATGCATTATCAAATGATACAGATTTATTAATCAAACGTTATGTGAATGAAGAGTTTGAAAATATAACAGTTGAAGAAGAAAGAGAAATTGTAGTTTATTATGCACGTAAATGTTCAGATTTATCAAATTTTTTCAAATTTACAACTCAAGTTAAACTTAGTGCAATTTCATACCTTTTCAAATTTTATTTGGTTCATAGCATAATGGAATATTATCCACAACAAATAATGTATACATGTTTATTTCTTAGTGCAAAAAGTGAGAATAATTTCATTGGTATAAATAACTTTTCAAAGGCAATTCCAAAAACTACACCGGAAAGTATACTCAAATTTGAATATTTAATATTAGATACGATGAGATTCACATTAACATGTCATCATCCAATGAGGCCCATGTATGGATTTTATTTAGATATTCAAAATGTTCTTACCAAATTAGATTTCAATAGATTATGTAAAGATTTTGAAAATTGTAAGAATGTAATTAATCAAAGTGTTTTTACAAGTGTCCAATTTTTATTCACACCTCCTCAAATTGCTCTTGCTGCTTTATATATTGTTGATGATGTTGTTTGTATGAGGTATTTAATGAGAAAGTTTGGTGTTAAAAGGAAACAAATGCTTGAGATGATGAAAGATAGAGAAGAAAATGAAAATAAAGATAATAATAATAATAATGATGATGATAATAATAATAATAAAAATACTAATGATAATAATGGTCCGATAATTATAAAGGAAGAAAAACCAGAAGTTACGGAGGGAGCTGGTAATGATGAGGATGAAGAAGACGATTACGATGAAGGTGATGATGAGAATAAAGAGAAACAACCACAAGTTAAAGAAATTACACCATTAGAACATTTTGAAAAGGTTATGAATGTTATTAAAGATTGTGCATCAATAATACAACATGATAAAATCGATCCAAGTGTTCAGCAAGCTAAAATTGTTTCATTACGAACACATTTTGTTTTAGATCCTGTTAAATATTTTAAAAAAATTATAAAAGAAAAGAATCCATCTGTATCAGATAGGAACTATACTGCGTCCCCATCTATACAACCACTAAAGAGGGAGAGTGATGGAGTTGTTGAAGATGATGATGGTCCTAAACGTATAAAGACAGAATGATTCTTTTTATATTTATAAAATTTTCCTTTCATTACAAAATCTACATAATTTTCGGTATTGCCGTAATTTTATCTTTAATATTACCAACATGATAACAAGTTCCATTTATTGGATCAACTAGTACAACATCTTGTATAAAATCGAATGAACCGCCACTTAAAATATCGAATTTAACTTTACCAATTTTCATTGACATTTTACCAGATTTGTGAACTCTAATTTTTCCAATTACACCATTTTTATCATTCTCCAAAATTGGTAAGGAACATGGTAATTGTAAGAAAAACATGTTTTCCAGTCCGTTATTCTCCTTTTTTATATCTAAGCTTTTTAAACTTTTCGATAAAGTACTAAAATCGTGTTTAATTTGTTTATATTCCAGTTGTTCTTGATAATCATTCATATGCAAATTTCCATCATCCTCATTTACCATTGAAGAAGTAGATCTTGGAGCCAATAGTTCAGGAGACGCCGATCTTGGACCAGCCGTATTTTCTCTTGTAGCTGGTTCTGAAGGTATTACCGAGGTTGCATTATGAAATTCGGTTTTAATTGTATTATCAATCTTTGATTCCTCACCATATTCTCTATGTTCATTTCTCTCTGCTCTAACGGGAAATAAATCAGTATCCAATTCATCAAGATTAAAGTCATCATCAAGATATTTATTAATACCATTATTATGGTTCGTTTTCCCACTCATATCAATTGCATTATCATCAAGATCTGAATCTGAATCATCACCATTGATCCCGTTATATTCACCATCTTCCTTCTTTAATTTTAGTTTCCTCTCCTTATTTGCATTTGCGTTACTCTTTAACCTCTCTAATAAAGGATTTGTTGAATTTCTGTTAGTATTTGAAGAAGAGGAGGAGGAAATTTGTCCTCCTAATGAAATTGTACCTTCAGATAATGGACCTGAAATAACCAATTGTGTCCCATTTAACTTCTTATTCCGGGATGATGAAGCATTAGAAGTAGTCTTTTTGAACAATTTTTGATTATTCTTTTCAGCAATTTTATTTATACCTGGAGTATTAATTTTGCTTGCATTTTCTCTCTCTTCTTTAGATTTTCTTAAAACTGCCTTTGGTTTAAATTTTAGTGCTGGTTTGGCTGCAGTTGGCGTCCCCGATGCGCTTCCTGGTCGGGTTATACTGTCCAATCGTTTGGACATTGTTGGATGGATCGATATGGGTGCTTTTCTCCTTATTTCAGAAGATCTAATCAACCAGAATTTTTGATTTCAAGAGAAATTTGAAATTTCAGACAATTAAGGAGAAAAAAAGAATTGAAAAAATAAAAAAAAAAAGTCAAAAATTGAAATTTTTTTTTTGAATTTTTTAAATTTTTTTTCGTTTTATTGAAAAATATTTCGTTTCCTTCAAGTGTAGAACTGTACAATCAAACAGAACGGGTATGGCTAGGAGAAACAAAAACAAGGTTACCGTCGAGGCGGATGAAGACTATGGAATGGATGAAGTGGACGCATTTGCAGATGCGAGAGATCAAGTATTGTTTGAACAGGCAGGATTAAATGAAAAATCGTTAGATGTAAGTAATGATTCAGATGATGAAAGTGATATTGAAGGAGTAATGGATATTGATTCAGATGCTGAGATTGAGAAGTATAAAAAGAAATTCCAAGGCCCAATTGATGAATCAGATGAAGAATATTTCAGAGAAGAAGGTGATAATGTGGAAGATGGAGAGGAAGATGATGACGAAAAATGGGGTGGAGATTATTATGGTGCAGAAGAAGCAGAAGATGAAGAAGATGAGGAATTGCTAGAAGAGGAAGCAATTCGATTACAAAAGAAACATATGGAAGATTTAAATATGGAAGATTTTATGCTTGATGAAGTTGAAGATTGGAAAACTAATAGGAATAATAAAAAAGTTGAAGAAACTGAAGATACTAAAGGAGATAAATTTATTGAACTAGTGAAAAATGGTGATAAACAAAGCCGAATGGACATGATTAACAAAAAACATCCAGAATATCTACCATTAGTCTCAGAACTTAAAAATTTAAAGCCAACTTATGAGGATCTAAAAAAAGATTTAAATTCAAGCAATGTTAAAACTATACAATTTAAAGCATTGAGTATTTATCTTGGTTCAATTGTATCATATTTAAGTATTTTTGTCAATAAACTATCGAATGATGAACCATTTGACATGAAAGATGAAGATGTTATGGTTTCTATTTTGAGTAGTAGAGAATTATGGAGACAAGCCAAGGGATTGAGAGAAGACATGATTAATGCTGTTGATGTAGTAGAAGAAGAACAAGGAGAAGAGGTAGAAGGAGGGGAAACAGATGAAGAAGATGATGAAGAAGAGGATGAAGAAAATGAAGAAGAAGAGGATGATGATGATGATAATGAAGATCAAGAAAATGAATCTGTTGAAGAACAATCAGATGATGAATCTACACCAGACTTTGGCATTGTTCGTCATATCAGAACCACAGCAAACAAAAAGATGGAAGATATGGATGAAATTGATATGGAAGACAAACAAAAACGTCGTAAGAACTTACGTTTCTACACCTCCAAGATTGACAAGAAAGAGCAAGGTAAAAGGGAAGTGGACGGTGATCAAGATGCATTCTACGATGACTCTAACAGTCGAAATGGAGACAGTAAACCGACATTTAAACGTGGAAAAGACAACAGAAGTAGAGGTAGAGGTAGAGGTAGAGGTAGAGGTAGAAGTAGAAGATAAAAAATGTATGTAGAGAGAGACCACTGTGTACTAAAAAGAAAAAAGAAAAAAGAAAAAAGGACCTGAAGACGTCGCGACTTTTTTGTTTTTCCAGTTGGCCAGAAATGGAAATTTGAAATTTTAAACAAAAAATTATAAGAATAATTAATTATCTTAAAATTTTTCACTGTTTCTACACTGAATCTTTAGCCAAACACAACTGCAAATGTCAGCCGAACAAGAACTCAAACCCGTGACCGTTGAGAAAACTATCCCTGTAACCTACGATTTGGGTCTTCTTTCGGTTTACGATCCACAGCCACTTGATCATCTCAAACTCTCAGATGCCAAAAACAGAGAAGAATATTTAAAGGAAACAACTCGTGATAATGTCCAACTTTTGGTTAATCAAATCCTCTCCCTTCCATTACAAAAGAAGGAAAACCTGACATTAGTCACTCTCCCAACTCCAGTTTTTCAACTTCCAAGAGAAAAGTCCATTCCAAAGGCCAAAGAACTTACCAGATGGGAAAAGTTTGCTGCTAAGAAAGGTATCCAGAAGAAGGGTAAAGAGGGTAAATTGGTATATGATGAAGAATCGAAACAATGGGTTAACAAGTGGGGTTACAAGGGCATTAACAAGAAGTTGGATAATCAATGGGCCGTTGAAATTCCTTCTTCAAATGGTGGTGATAATGATACTGATTCACTTGTAGATCCAAGAAAATTACGCAGAGATGAAAGAAAATCTCTTATTAAAAGAAATCAAGCTCAACAAAAGAGAAATAGGGAAACTAAATAAGTATATTCTTGTTCCTCTATCTATATTTCCTGTATAATGTCTTTTCTACTACTAATATGTGTAATAAAATTATAAATTTTTTCAAAGTATAAATTGTTTGGTGAGTTTAGAAAAAACGAAAAAAAATTAATATCTGGGAAATTAATGATAGATTCGGTTTTTACTTTTACAGTGAGTTATACAATATGCACAAACCATCACAGATGCTGGAGCTCTGTTATGTTTCTATGATTGATTCAATTATTGAGACTCATGAATCTATAGAACATTTGAAATCAAAACTTGTATTCAATCAATTACAGGCAATCTTAAACGTCACATTCACTTCTGATCAAAAACATAATGTAAAGAAAATTATTAAAAGCAGAATATCTAAAATTCAATTACAGAGGGAAAAGGATAATGAGTATTTAGAAATTGGCAAAGCTAATCAACTAAAATGTTTTAGTGATTTAATTATTGATAAGATACGAAATCAAATTTGGAAGCAGTTATTGTATGATCAAAATCAACATGATCAAATAACTTTGGAAACTGAAGAAAACATCCAAGCTAACAGATCAGAAAACACACCAGAAAACACACCAGAAAATACAGTATTAATATCTGATAATTTACAACACTTTGAAGATCGTATATCTATTCTTTATAGGAAAAACATAAGACTAATGTATCGATTAAACCGCACATTGAATCCAGTTGATTTAGTACCATCAAATGAAGTTTTGATTAAATGTAGACAACTTGAAGCAAAGAGAAGAAGAACAAAGACTTTCTACAAAAATTATGAAGATAGTTTAAAAGTTAAAAGTTCAATTGAAATTAAAAAATTGTTTACTTGGTCTAATGATGTACAAAATTTTTTAAATATAAAACAACCACTAACAACGCAGGAAGTTATATACCTTACAACTAGATATTTGAAAGAACATAACCTATTAAATAATACCGTACTCCAGCCGGATAATAAAACACTTTTTCTGAGTCCAGGTGGTCACTTCCCAATGAGAAAACTGTTCAAGGTTCTAGAAAGTCACATACAATCTGAAGTTGGAATGTTCTACCCTGACAACTCTCGTATTTTAAAACAATCTCCTAATATTTCTATCCCCACGGATAGCTATAATATCAGCCAAAAGCTTTGGGATGATAAAACTGCTGAATATCTACAGAGTGTGGATATTGTAAAAGAATTTCAATCATTGTACAGAACTTACATTAGAAGAAAGAAAAATGCGTAATTTCCAATTTTTATAGATTGATAATTTATACTTTATATATGACATGCTTTTCTTTAGTGTAGAACAATATTAATTTATAGCCATCAACCATGCAGTTTATAGGGACGGCATTTGAAGATTATGTTCTTGATGAATTTATCAAGGTACAGCTTCTTTTTGATGAATCCTTTAAATATGTGAAAGTGTCTGAAATTCCACAAGTTTCAAAATCTCCAACTATAACAAATATTTCCAAATCTTCATTATTTCATAAAGGCAGCTCATTAATGAAATATGTGAGTGAGCAATTGGATGAATTGTATGATTTTAAGCAATTCCCGTTGGATCCTGAATTTAAAAAGAATATAATAAAGTTTCATTCATTAAACAAAGTAAATTTCAAATCTTCATTTACTGTTGATTCATTAATTTCAAAGTTCCAAGATTATTTAGTGAAACAAACAAGAATAGATACCTTGATGCCCTCCTATTACATTCAATCTATTCAATTAATTGATTTGATGCTTGTTTGTAAGTCTTCAAATAATGATAAGGACCATCTTATTTATATTAGAAATAATTTACTTGATTGTTCGTATTTACAGTTACCAACAATTTCAGATCAAACTTTTAGAAATTCAATTTGTAAATCGTTTGATATATCTGTTGATTTATTAGAAAATAAAATTCAGCAATTGAATCAAATTATATCTAAAAATGCAATTGTTAATTTTTTTCATACAGATGCTGTACTTTCAAATTCGTATACATCATCGGATTTTGAAAATATTGAGTATTATCAAAATTGGTTACTAAAATCTAAAAATTTAGAATCTGATATGATTAATCTATTTACTGACCGAGCAATGAAAAGTAGTTCTACAAACAACATTAGACCAAACCAATTGAATGATTCAGTATCTTTATTAATTGCAATTTCGTTAAATTCAAATTCTTCATTTTTTCAAGGTTTAATTAAATGTTTCCAACTATGGCAAATTAATCCATTTAAAATTCAATTTGAATTTATTCAAATAGCTGCTAATATGAATGGTGAAAAGCAAATAAACCCTGAATTAATTGAAAAAGCTTTCAATTTATCATATTTGGCAATGCCAGTTCAAGTTCAATTTCTAGAATGGCCACTAATAGAAAAGAAGAATTTCCTTCATTTAAGTATGCAAATTTATAATGCTTCAATAGATCAAATAAGACCATTCTATTCAATGTTTTTTCAAGATCAAAATAGTTTCACTGTTGTTTTATCCTTTTTAAAGTTACTCAAACTAAACCTGAAAAATGTCAAACAAGAAATTAACAATCAACTGGTTATTTTAATGGATCAAAGGTTAAATAATGCAAAATCGAAATCAAATCTAAATGAATTAGATAAAACACTAAGATTGGAAATTATGGTGAAATTTTTAACTATTATTTCAAGAGACATAAATTCTTTATATAATTGGAAAATCAATAATAAAGATTTAAATTTATCTTTCCAAATATTTGAAACTGGTTCCAAGATTTTAATGACTCCTACATTAGATTTAATAAAAAGATATGTTTCGGAATTAAAGATGAATAATTTTAATGTTAATTTAATTTCTGATAAAGATAATAAATTGAATTTTGGTACATTAATTGATTTGGTTAATAATTTAAAATCAAGAACAAATTTTAAATATAATTTTCAGAATGAAATTTTCCAAGATTTTTATAAAATTGTATCATCGTGGAAAATAGAAATTTTGAATAAAACGAAAGTTATAGTTGCTAATGATGATTTGACAAGGTTAGATGGATGTTCATATTCTTCCAGTGTTCAAAACTTGATTTTGTTATTTCAAGGGTATATTAAATTATTAGAAAGTTTCAAATGGCAGGATGAACTACAATCTTCACAACTATATGTTCTGCTTTACAAAAGTATTATTCATTCGATTGAGAGTTATCATTCATCAATGATAAATCAAATGAACCAACTTAATAAATTAAAAAATGATAATACATCAAATAGTGAGAATATTGATTCTTTTGTATGTTTGAATAATATTTATAAATTGTATGATTTTGTTAAAGGTTTTGAAAGTGATGAAAATGTCTTGAAAGTATCCCAATATTTAGTCCAAAATGAGAAAAATAAACAGAATAAAGAGAATAAATATATTTCCGTTTATATTAAAAATGCTGAAAATGTTGAAGATTTTAAGGGCAATCCGCCAAGTTTAAAGGTTAGCTTGTCAGGTTTGATCAATGATGAAACTAGAGTAATTTTACAAGACTATAATCCTGATTGGTTAGAAGAATTCAATGTTATTGTATCTGACAAGGCTCATGTTTCTACAAATTCAAGTAATCTGAAAATCGTATTAATTGATATGAATTCAAATAATGTTTATAAGTCAATTAACTATAAAGTTAATTTAAATTCTGAAAATTTATTCAAGCATCAAAATGAAAAAATATTATTAAAACCAAAAAGTGGATCATTAAACATTAATGTTAATGTTGAGTTTGAAAAAAATGATCCACTATTTTATATTATTCATTGTAAAAATGAAATTGAAAACTCAATTAAAAGAGCAATTAATTTTTTTATTGAATCATATTTACTAGATTTTAAAAAAATCTTTAGAATTTCATATCTACAACAAAGTTTAATTGATAATCCAATAAGATCTGAAAATAATTATCTGAAATTGCAAGATCCAGTAATTGATTCATTAATCGGTAATTTTAAAGTTAAAATTATACCAACAATCTACAATAACTTAGAAACTAAATTATTTGATAGAATGATTTCTGAATTCTGGATTAAAATACTAAATATCGCCGAGAATTTATTATTACCAAGGATTTCAATTCTAAACTATTCGATAAATTCAAAATTAAATAAAAAATCATCAGTGCAATCAATTCCGATATCTGCAGAAAATCGTGGATCATCGGCGACATCTTCTGCACACTCCATTCATCAAACCACTAGAGAGGATTTAATTAGAGTTGTTGAATGGTGTTATAAGTTTAGATCAATGATTGATTTACCTGATATGATTTTACAAGACGAATCAATAAATAAACCCTTTGAGCAATTTAATGAAATAAAGAAACTTTATCATCTCACAATTAAAGATTTAAAGAAAAAGTATTATAATGAATGGAATTATATAAATAGAAATATGTTAATTCGACTGAGTAAGGGCTCAAAATACGATCGTAATAAATGGACACTAGTTACAAGAAATAAGGAATTAACACTACGTATACTTTTAGCCAAGGGTGAAATCAAGTTTGTTAAAAACATTCTGGAGATGGAACAACGTTTTGAAAAGACAATTAAGACAGAAATAGAAGTTGTTTACTTACAACAATTCCTATAGTTGGAGCAGGATTAAGCATAGAATATATATGTTCTCGTCGAATACTTTATGTAACAAATGTTAGTTTGTCAATATTATTCTATAATTATTTTATTGCTCTATTAAAGGAGGACCAAATTATTGTAATGGTGGATTATCCGTAACTAAACAATAGAGAAGAACATACATATATATTTTTTACTTTTTTAATGACATTATACGACCGCATGTTGCGCACTTTAAATCCACTCGTTTAGGAATTTTCTGGCATATGTACAAGATAATTTGAATTGGAATGCTATACGACGTCTTGATGCAACAGTTTCTTTAATCCTAGATAAAGATGGACTCGCAAAGTGTGCTCAAGAGACGAAGATTTTCTTCTATTCCAAAACTTCCTGATGATGATAGTCAAAATGATGTAATAACTATGCCACCTACAACATTACTGGGTGATCAAGAAAAGACATTGCCACCACTACCTATGAATATGTTTAAGAATGATGACCAGCAAAGTAATTTCAGTTCTGAATCTTTTGTAAGTAATAACAAATCGTCAATTGGATTGGGTACTTCCTTGAAATCAGGTCCAAGCGTATCTGCAACTACAACAAATGTTAGTTCATCCGATGGGTTCAGTTCATCAACCGACTTATCATTAGATACAAAACTAAATCAAATTCGAGGTTCGGATAAGGAACTGATTGAAAAGAGTGAAAATGACACAAACTTAATGGGCTCTTTTATGAAAAATATTAGCAATTATGGATCGAACAAAAGTCAAAATGGAAGTCCAAATCTAAACTCAGATTCAAATGATAAAGAAAAGATTTCACCATCATCTTCAGGTGCAAATTCGAATAACAAAATTGATGGGAAGCAATTAGGCGAAGGTATACATTTTGAATCAGAAAATGGTACAGAAATGTTAACGTATAGAAAAGCACGTGGTAAATCTAATGATCCATTCAAACTTGATTCCAGTGGAATGAAAACTCCAACTCACACAAAGAGTAGATCTATTAGCACAAATGTTACAAATGACAATTTAAAAAGTACTTTGGCATCTCCTCAAACTTCCATTACTTCAACATATGGTACTACACCTGTTACCTTACCAGCGGCCCCTAAACTTGAAGTTGACTACAATAACTATGTTGACGAAAAATATTTAGATACTCAATACAGATATGCAACAGAAAAAAGGAATAAAGAGTTTCATCAATTATTTTCAGATGTTCCGGAAAATGATAGATTGTTGGATGATTTTAGTTGTGCATTAAGTAGGGAAATTTTATTGCAGGGTAGAATTTATGTTTCTGAACATTATCTTTGTTTCAATTCAAGTCTATTAGGTTGGGTTACAACGTTTATCGTGTCATTAGATGAAATTCAAAGGTTTGAAAGAAGGTCAACTGTAGGTTTATTCCCAAACGGTATAATCATTGAAACTAGAGAGGCAAAACATATATTCGCAAGTTTTATAACTAGAGATCAAACATTAAATTTTCTTGAAACTATTTGGTCGAAGTCTATTAGTCTTAGTAAAAAAAATCATGAAAAGTCTAGAGAATTTGAATCAATTCAATCTAAAACTTCATTTGAAGGGGTCAACGAAAATGTTAAATTATTATCTGAAAGTGATTTATATACAATTGATGGTGATTCCTCAAGTGATGCAATTCCCGATGAAGTTGATCAAGGTGATTATGAAGACGACAGTAGTACATTTAATGATAGTAGTGCTAATAATACACACGATGAAGCTAAAGAAACATTAGAGATTAAATCAAAATCAATTAAGAAAAAGAAATACCTAGGCCCAAGAACACATGGACCATCAAAATATTCAATCGATTATGGATCAGAAAATGAAACCATTGTGTTAGAAAGTTCATATGGTGTACCAATGGGTGTATTATTTGGAATTTTTTTCTCTGATAACATTGAATTTCATAAAAATATGATGGTTTTAAATGACGGTTTGAATTTTACCGATTATGATACGCTCAAAAGAGAAGGTGATGAAAGAAGTTTTGAATATGACAAAAAATTAAATTTTCCAATCGGCCCAAGTTCTACAAGAGTTTATTGTACAGAGAATGTGGAGCACTTAGATTATGAAGATTATATTGAAGTTATTAATATTAGTAAGACTCCAAATGTTCCGTCAGGCACTGCATTTTCATGCAGAACACGATATGTTTTTAAATGGGATGAAGATAATCAAACCAAATTGATTATTAGTTTTAAATTAATTTGGACTGGGAGTTCCTGGTTTAAAGGCACAATCGAAAGCTCTGCTTTAAGTGGGCAAAAGAAGGCAGCTAATGATGTTGATACTGAACTATTAAAAATACTCCCACAAAAAATAATTGAGCTTGATTTGAATTTATTTGCAAATGATGAAGATGAAAACAATGCACCAAATGGCGAAGGAAAGAAAGAAACTGAAAAAGAAATTGAAGAAACAATTGAAGAAGTTCGAAGCGTTGCACTATATCAACCAGCTCTTGAAGATAATGAATATTTTGCTAAGCAATTTATCAAAACACCGTTGGGAAAAATACGTGCAGTTTATTTTATTTTCATATTGTTTGCAATTGTGTTGTTTGAGCTTATACTATTAATTAACGTTTCAAGCAAAATTACACTAACAAACGCAATATTGGAACAACAATTAAAACTAATTGCTGATCTTTCTGGAAAATTAGGAGCATTGGAAAATTATGGAAGTTAAGCATGGAACAGGAAGTTTTTTTCGTTGGCTTTTAATAAGAATCGAATTATACTAAAAGACGTTATATACAAGAAGTTACTTTAGAGGTATCTAATATTTATAATCATAGGAATATAGTGTAATAGTATTAGGTATTAAGCAGCAAAGATGCCATCGGAGTAATTCATTTCTTTACTTTCTAAAATTTCCATATTATCGATAGTAAAAACGGTAATATGCTCATTACTTGCATCCAATTCAAAAATGAAAACACCATTCAAAACTCTACCGAAATTACTTGATTTTTCATTATTAGATAAAGGACCTAAGGTTTTTGCCAGTTCCTCCAATGTCTTTTTGGCTTCAAGTTGCATGGATTCAGTAGATTTTAAAAATTTTGTCCAATTAAAATGATCAAGGCTATAAGAACCTAATTTTGCATCTGTAGTATTTTTATCTTGTAAATGATCACAACCTGAATAGCATGTCCTCCATTTAATTTTTATCTTTGTGGTATATCTTGAAGTATCCTGTTTATTCGATAAATCAATTGTTTCATTGGTTACTTTATTTTCATTAATCGATAAATTAATTAATTCATCCGATGACATTGAATTGGTCGGCTCAATTATTTTGATATCTGTTATATGAATCTCAGAGTTTGGGTTTAAATAAAATAATAATAATATTTTCTGAATTGTCTTCAATGTGCTTTTATATACCATATAACTTCTAACAACTGGTAAATTAGGAAATTGGTTTGGCAATATTTTTAGAATTATTTTAGGTGAGACAAATTCTTTTGGTATTGTTTTGGTCAATAACTTTGGAACTTTGATTTGTAACATTTGAATCATTGTTCCCAAATTCGCCTTTCTTTTAATGTACTCTTTATCCAATTTTCGGTCATTGTCTTTATTTGAATTAACTGAATTATTATTAGTAGGTTCTGAATATGTATTGTAGTTAACAACATAAGAATCATTGCCAAGCGATCTACGTATTTTTATTTCAGTAAAATTAGAATTGATTCGTTGAATATTCCTTGATTTAACATAATTTGTAATCAGTTCATACTTAATTTTGTTGTTATTGTCTAATGTCAACGCAGTTGACACAGGAGTTTTTATTCTTGTTTGTACAATATTCGTCTGCTTAAAAAGTGAGCTTGGGACATTGGTACTCCCTAGTGTATAAGCGTATCTTATTTTCCCCATCTATGTATTGGGTAAGATCAAAGCTTTAATTTACAGGATAACCCTATCATATCCCGTCATCTATAATCAAGCAAATCTCGGAATTCAATTTTATTAACAAACAAATTTAAAATCGAGCAAGAAGTATTTTCCTAAAAGGGAAATTTGAATGTACGAAAAATAGAATATATCTGAATGATAAAGAGAATAACATTTTTATTATATATATTTATTTAATATTTTATGTCTAAGATTTATACTGATCTTTCCTTTGCCTGTTTAATGCACAGCTTCCAATCCGAAAGAAGTATCATTATAAATTCAGCAGATGCCAAACAGAAAACACCAACACCCAATCCAATCCAAAGACCCTTCACTTTCATGTCTTTTGTAAAACCAAGGTACAGTGCCAATGGAACAGCAATTATATAATACGCAATAAGATTTAATCTACTACCAACGGATTGTCTACCTTGTGCTCGTAAAATACCTGCTCCTATAATATTCGGACAGTCCCAGATTTGATTGATTGAAAGAATTGTTAAAATTAGAGTTGCAAGTTTAATAACTTTTGAATCATTTGTAAATAATTCAGCAATTTCAGTTTTTGCAAAAAATAAAAGTGAAAAATTAATAATTGAAAATATTAGACTAATTAAATATGAGGCCTTTGTGGATGTTATTGATTCTAATTCTAATCCAGCACCTAATAAACTTGCAATTCTAGTTGCACTTGCAACAGAAGCTGAAAATGGAATTTGAAAACATAATGTTGCAATTGTTGATGCAATTGATTGTGCTGCCAATGTTGAAGTCCCAAATCTTGCCGAAGAAAGCGTTAAAATTTCAAAGGCAACAAATTCGGACAATAGCATTGCTGTACCATTTAATGCTAATGGTAAAATGGACGACCAATTTTGGAAGCAACCTTGTAAATCAAATCCGAACCAACAGTCTTTACCATCGACGACAAACATATAAATAAATAAAAAAATTGCACATAACCAATAACTAATTGTTGTTGCTAATGGAGCACCAAGGAATCCAATGCCGACCGTTTCACTCCAAACTAACAAATAATTTAATAAAATATTAATTGGAGCAACAATAAATAAAACATATTGGCCAGCAACAAAAATATGTTGAGCTTGTAAGAATCTCTTTGCTGTTTCAAAAAAGATATAAGCAGGAGTTGAAAGTGACATAACTCTCAAATAATTCTGGGCTAGAATTGCAAGTTCAGGATTTGTAACAATGAATTTTAAAAAAAACCCAGAGAACCACCACATTAATATTAAAGGAATATTGAAAACAGAAATTAAAACAAAGCACCTTTGAAAATATAGACCAACAAGCTTATAATTTTTTGCGCCGTAGGCTTGAGAACATAAAGTTTCCAGACAGGTCGACATACCTGTAAAAATTGAACTTGTAATATTAAATGTCATTGTTGCTAGAGAAACGGCAGCAAGTTCAGTCTTACCAATTCTACTAACAGTAAAAATCGATACAACAGACAAAGAGTATTGTAAAAAAAAGGTGACAGCCAATGGAGCTGAAGTCATTAAAATAATTTTCAGTTCTTTTAAAAATGTAGTTGTATTCTTAAATTGAACCGTATTTGATGACAAATCCTCATCGATTATTTCTCTGCTTATTGGAGAATCACAAGACTTATAAGTTGATGTGGGTTTTGCATTTAGTAGTTCCTGTGTTTCCGACATTTTTATATGAAATTTTATTTGGTAAAATATAATATGAAAAGAAAAAGAAATCAAAGAATCTGGTAGCAAGGTATGATAATAAAGAATGGAAATACTAAATAGAAAAAATTTATTGTCGTTGACAAAAGAAAGAAAGACAAGGAAGTTATTTTATTCGAGCAGAAAAGGACAAGAAACTTAATAGGTTGTATATTGCACTATCATAATAAAGAACAGGGATGATCCAACCAAAGATTATATATATATATATTAAGATGATTAGTTAACTTATCGGTATCAATTGCCACGGATTTCAGAATTGCGCGGGAAAAGTGAAAGTTGGGAAATTGGAAATTGCGCCTCTGGCGGGAGAGAATCTGTTTGATGGAATGTGAGACTATTGGAGATTACCAAATATCTACATACATATAGGATAAGAGAAAAAAATACTATGGTTCTCAAATCTATGTTCGATAGTGCCAGTGAAGATAGGAATTAACTATAACCCCAATTGGGAAGCACTTGCGAATATTCAAGGCAAACTTACGACATTCAGTCACCATGCAAAATTCGTCATTCAACAATAGTGCTGTATCAGATAATGCTAAAGCGCATTGTGCTTAGGAGAAAGTAACGAAATAGAAACAACAGCAAACATTTGCAATGATCCCGATATGACAGAATCAAATTGAACAAATTAATTGAAAATAAATTCCAAGAATTTACTCAATGAAATAGTCCTATATAACATCCACAAAGAAACATAATTGAAGATCATGGTATCACTAAGCAGAAAATTAATATGCGAAATGATATATATGCATAATATTTAATGCTTAACATTTTGACAAAGAGATGTGTTTTTCTAACTTATAATTTCTATGGATCCTAATTTACTTCATCCTTAGAAATTATAAACTCCTTTGTCGCGACAATGAAATTTGTCGTGTTGAGACCATCATTCAAATGTTTCCCAATTAGGCAAAAAGTGCATCCTTCCTTAATCTCTAAGAAGGGGAATCACTTATGTATATACCTGTTTTGCTTCCCAAGTTTATTTGCCTTTGTCTTATTTTTAACTTCTTCATTCATTCTCCCTTTTTTCATAAGGCAAATTTCTCCGTTTAGACATATTATCCAAAGGGATTTTAAAATTTTGATATAAATTAGGTGCTCTTAAGTGGTGAATATCATATATTTGTTGATTCGAAATCTCATATTTTGAAACTCTTATATAGGATTTATTGATTGAACTTTTTACTTTTTTTAAAGATGCATTTCACCATCAATCCGTCGTTCAGTCGCAAAATCGGTCCTATTACTGATGATAATGTTTCAACTGCTTTTGCACTTTTTGGAACGCTTCAATTTAAGGAAGCACATAATTCCGGTTATTTGAATTTTAAATGGGAAGATTTGATTAAAGCAGCAATTCCAATTATTCAAAGACAAGCGCTTATTCTTTATCATGCAATTCTTATTAGATATTCCTTTGCACATGCTTTTAAAGGTAATTTTATCCAAGAAAAATATTATACTGTTACACCAGATTGCTTTGTGCCATCAATGGAAGAAATTCAGTATTATTTAAATGATCCAAAAGGTATTTTCAGATTTTCTGCTAAAAATTATTATGAAGTGATCGAATTATTTGATAACAAAGTGGAATTAAACGATATTAGATTTCCAATTGTTACAACCAATAATGATAGATCGTCAATTATGTCTTACCTTGAACCAAAGTTGAGTAAGTTCAAAAAGAATTTCAAGAAAACTTTTATTTCAAATGCTGATGATAAACATTATAAATTCAATATTAAGAAATTAAGAAAATTTTGTGAAAAAACATTGAAATTTAAATTAAATGAATATGAATCTCTCGAATTTTTATTTACTGATGATTTTTATTTGCATGAAATGTTACCTGATGCACAATATGAAGACTTTATTTTTAATCTCATCACTGGTCAATGTGATTATGGTTTATGTGGTTTAAGACAAGATGAAATTTATTTCAAGTATGAAAAGAAAAATCCATTAGAAGCCTCAGCGTATCTTGGTAATTCAATTGATCTTGGCGATAGTTTAGTCACTGAAAGATTAAAAAAGATCGTTGATAAAAAAAAGGTACATTTCAAAATCAAGCATAAGTTATATCAAAGTTCTGGTTGGGTAGATAAAGCATTTCAAGAATTTTACAATAATCCCTATCATTTTTATAGATTTATTGTTATTGTTTATGGGAAAGAGGCAAGTTTTGAAAATTTTTTAACTTATGAGAAGTCTACCCGTACATATAGTAGAACCGGTTGGAGAGCTCCATGTTCTAAACTTTCATTGAAGGAAATTATCAATTTATACAATGCTCAATTACCATCATTTCATAATTTATCAAATTATTATTCCTTTAGAATGATGCATGAATGTTATTCGGAAGAATGGATTTCAGTTAAAGGGAAAATCGAAAAATTAATTGAAATTATTATGAAAGATTTACATTACGGGAATAAGGATAAAAAGTTTTTGGCTTCTGAAAGAATTAAATCATTAGGAAAAATTCCAGATCTTAGTTATGTTTCGTTTCAAAATGAAAATACATTACCTTCTTTACAGCATCGAATTACTTTAAACTCTACCGCTGAATCATCAATTATTAATCCAAATATTGCCATATCTACCCAAGTTCAATCCAGTCCAATTCAATTCAATACTGATTCAACTGCATCATCATCATTAGTATCTGTGTATGTTACTGCACCACGTGCCCATGCTATTTCAACTGCACCACTTGAACAATCTGAACTATTTGCACAACCTACAAACGTTGCGCAGACTACACTTGTTGCAAAAACCGTCCCAACTACATCACACATATCAACTGCACCAAGCAAATCTGCCTTTGCACGACCTGTTAATTCATCATCAGTTTTGGCTGTTACTTCAAATGTTTTTGTGCCACCTATAATCGAAGTAGAAGCGAGCTCTACAGTTGAAGATTACAATATTAGTTTTACGCCATCGCCTTCTCCAAGTCCAAGCCATAACGTTGATATTATTTCCGGATCGCTACTGCCAGTCTCAACTGTTGATATTCGTGCAACCACAGAAAATTTGAAATTATCCCAAAATATTCCAAATATTTCAATCGTTTCAATTGCTTCTAAAGTGGATTTTCCTGGTATCTGCCAAAGTATTATTAAAGATTCGTATAATGATAGTTTACCAACTATCAATGTAAAAGAAAATGATATTTTGACTTTGCAATGTCCTCCTATTGTTAAAAAATCATTTATTGTTCATTCGGTCAGGAAGGATCCATCAAAAATTGTACCTTGGGATGCACCATTTGATCCTAAGTTAAAGATTAAAGATATTATGAAAAATAAACTAGAAAATGAAATTGCTGTGTCAAATGCATTAAAAAAGGATAATTTTACTTCTCCGAAAGATCCCATACCAGACTTTGATAACTATGATTTTTCTTCTAAAGAAAAAATTTTCAGAACTGTAAAAGTGTATAATGAAGAGACTTTAAAAAAATATGAAAAAAATCCAAAGCCAAATTTTGAATTAGCAAAAGAAGATTTTTATCCATTCCCATTGGTTAAATCGATTCCAGTAAGAGGTAGATTTTCTTTACCGAAATATATAAGTGTTAAATCGAGTTCAAATATTTTACCAAATTCAG
Source organism: Pichia rugopelliculosa (assembly GCA_030570335.1). NCBI lineage: Eukaryota > Fungi > Ascomycota > Pichiomycetes > Pichiales > Pichiaceae > Pichia > Pichia rugopelliculosa. Next base: position 87,897 of record JAJLVQ010000026.1, on the reverse strand, counting down.
ATTTAAAACTATCATTTCATCCTTATATATGTAATCACCATTTAGTGTCTTCCAACGAAGTCAATAATGTTTTTCCTATTTTACATAAAAGGGTCATATTTCCAATTAAAGAATTTTATTCCAATGCTACCTTATTTGCTAATTCATATAAGCGTAAACATATAAATACTTCCAATGCTAATAAATTAATGTCAACTACTAAACTTTCGTTCTCAGAAGAAAAATCTTCTACTCATACTTATAAACCAATTGGGAAGGATACTATTAGCTATGATGTTAAAGTTAATAAAATGATTAAAAGAATTGGAACAGAAGGTAAAGTGATTAAAACTAGAAACATCAAAAAATTAGACCATGAAATGAAAAGAAATATAATCAAACATTATGGTATATCTGTTTTCAGAATTATGAATAAAGAAAGAGATGATAATGATGATAACTTGACAGACATTTCATATGAGGAAAGTAGATATGTTAGTAAGTATGACTTTACCAAAACTTTATACAAAGGTTTTGCAAATAATAACTTCTACTATGTCGATGTTGATTTGGTTCAGATCGAGATTATTAATGAGATTACTACAGCATTTGAAGATTATCATTTTTATAATGATGTTGTTGTCAGGTTCAATGAAGCATTTGATGGCGAATTTTGCTATGGTGAGTCCTATCCAATTGAGGTTTACGAAGACAGTGTTTACAGGCCTGATAAAACAAGTTTAAAAATTATTCCATTTCCTACTGCAGATTATAACACCTCAGAAGCATTCAGAAAAGCTATTGCCCATTATTTAACTTTATATTTTGTTAAGCATGAACCACATTTGATTGAAAATAATGAAAAATACTATCAATCTAGAATCGGTATGCAATATCAATCTGAATTACATTCAATTTTTGTTTACATGGTTGCACTTGATAGGCATATTTCGGAGCTTTATCTGGCTTATCAGTATATCTTCAAAATTCAAGGTGTTCAAGAACGGGTCATTAACTATGAATATGAAACAAGATTTATTGAAGTCATGAAAAAAATTGACATTAGACATGCAAAGAATTTACAAAACGAAAATGATTTGTTTAATGAATATATATGTCATCTTAGAAAGAAAAGAGAAGTGAAAGAAACGGAGATTAAAAAATTCAGAATGAGAGAGATCAGAGCTGAAAAGAATGAACTCATGGATGGTTTTGATCCAGAAATAGAGTTGATTAGCTTATATTCCCAAAATTCACCTGATGATGAACACATTGATATGGCTGATTTACATACTAATAATGAAAATGAAAATGAGAATGAAACTTACACCAACAGAGTTACAAATAAAATTTAATTTGCGATGATGGTACAAGAATATTCAGACTAATTTTTTATTAATTTTGTGTTCCTAGTTGGTCGAATTGTTGTTGGTCATTATTGTGTTAAAAATGATTATTTACCTTAATTTTATTCTAGAAAAATAAAATTAAGAAAGGAAAGAAAATCAAAATTAGAAAAGTCAAAAGAATAAAAAAAATTATATCTGATTGATTAATAACGGTTCAAAGGAATCGTTCTTTTTATCGATCTGATGTTAAACTGTGTAGATTAGTTAAAAAAGGTTCCAAAATGAGCGCCTGTAGAAATGTAAAATTATCATATTAGCAAAAGCAGATGGATACCAAAAATTGGGCTAATTTAGTGGATAGGCATAATATACAGAATTGATAAAACATAGAAATTGATATAAAAAAGTTATCATATATTAATTAGTTGGGTTGGTAATTTGACTATTTTACTTTGAGGATTTTTTAACACCCGAATTAGTTTTCGAAAGTGGTTTATTATCACCGGTCAATTTTTTCATCAAGGGTTTAATGGCAACTTTACCCTTCTTCAATCTTAGTTGAGGTTTAAGAGTATTTAAATTCGGAGCAGATTCAGCAACTATGCTGATAATATTTTCACCTCTTAAAATAACTAAACCTAACAATCTTTTTTGTTCTTTGATTTTAGATTCATCAATTTTATCATTGTTTTCAATACCTTTGTTTTTCAAATCATTCAAATATTTTCTGGATTTAGATTGTAACCTAAATTCTTCACACTCAGTCAATACTAAATTCATAAATTTATCATATGACAACAATGTGCCTATAAATGATGATGTATTCGATGTTGTAACCCGTACTTTATAATTGAGTAATGTTTCCAATCTTGTGTTTTTCGGTATCCTTCCCAAAGCCATTGTTTATTTGTTGATTTGTTCAATAATAAACAATTTAAATGAAAGAAAGGTTTGTTCATGTTGGCAAAGTATGGCCAATGTGAATTTTTATTTTTTATTTTTTGAATTTTATAAATTTTATAAAATTTTTGGTGGCGCATGAATTTTAGAGTTGTGGCTGGTGAGCTACTCGACTTATATGTATGTAATACCAATAATTAATAATAATAATGATTTATTCTACATTAGAGTATAAAAGCAGAGATTCAAATAAGTATATAATTCTAAATAAAACAAAAAAAGCAATAATCCAATGCATTGAATGCAAAAATAGATGATATAAAAGATAAAATGGAAGTTTCAAACTTTTGAAGAAACTTTAATACTAATACGTTCTAAGCTTTCATGATCATTTGATATACCATCGATGGATTCAAGTCTATTCAATGGAATCATACCTTCAAATTCAAGACCTTCTTCGTACGGTTTCATATCTAACTTCTTTAATTCTTTATCAGTAAATACATCAAAAAAATCAATTTCATCAACTTCCCCTGAACCTTGAAGTGGCCAAATTCGACAAATAATATAATACAAAATCAATGGACAAAAGAATGAAAAAACTGTTGAGTTTTGAAAATAATGTACCAATCCAATTGGAATAACAATTTTTGGATTAACTGTTGCTGCTAAACCAGGTAAACCAGGAATCATAGCTGCAAAGAAACAAAAATAGGCCCTCCAATTAACACCTGCAGTGAAAAAGAAATCTTTATCTTTATGTAAACTGTATAAATGTGAAACTCTGATTCTTCCCTTTCTAACCAAATGAAAATCTGAAATAATGATACCCATAATTGGAGACATAATAACACCAAAAGATGCCATAACACTGTTAAAAACTGATGCAGTATTATAAAAATTCCAAGGTTGACAAGCCCATGAAACTAAGGCAGTTATTGAAGCACCTCTGAAAATATTGATATATTTTGGGAAAACACCAGCTAAATCCATACCACCAGCAAAACCATTTGCTAAAACATTAAATGTTAATTGAGAGGAAGCAAATGCTAAACCACAGAAAAATGCGGCAGCTCTTCTGCCTGATGAATAATCATCTGATAACCATTGTAAACAAACATCTGTTGGTAACCACATAGCAGTACCATAATTTTCTAAAGTATTTGATGCAGTAATCATACCCATCATTGGAACTAATGTACCAGTTAATGCAATTGACAGTCCAATACCCCAATACATTTGTTTAGGAGATTTTGAAAATCTTGAATAATCACTCATATTTGTACAATTTGGAGATACAGCTCCATAAAACACAGTGACGGCTTCAAGCCAAGCCCAACCAATCTGAGACTTTGGCAATGAAACAGGTTCATACCACATTGATCCTGGACCACCCGTTAACCTAATACATTTATGTAATTCATAACCAAAAACACCAAGCATTGCAATTAAGGTAATAAAGCAAGAACCATTAACTAGCGGGCCCATCTTTTCAGGTTTTAAAAAGAAAAAAAAGAATTCAATAACATTAAAACAAAAGAATGAAATAAAATCTCTCTTTGTCATATTCAAAGTTTCAGGAAACGTATTTTCCATATTCATATAATCTTTACTTAAAGAAGATAACATAACAACAATTCCTAATGCACCTAACCATGACATTGAAGCATAGTAAACAATTGATAATAAAATTCTAATCAATATACCTAAATAAGAACCAAAGATACCAAATATCATTCTTTGGCAAAGCGTGAAACCAATTTTGAATCTTGAACCAGGTGTTGAATTAAGTGTTGTATAAGTAATAATCAAAATGTTACCAATTGTAACAGCACCCATGGTTTGCTGAATATTTAAACCAAGAACTAAAAGTGCAGAACCAATTGAATAGGTGAAAATAGAAACATTTGGAACTGACCAGTAACCAAAATATGACCAAAATCCCCATAATCTTCTACTTTCAGGCATTGGTTCTATATCGGGATTTTTCAAAACTGATAACGGTTTATTTACGGGATGTGGGACTTCCAGCCATTTTAATTTTTCATCGAGGTTCATGTTGATCTAATATTAATAGCTTGGTGAAGAATATAACAACTAAAAAAAATTAAATATATTCAAAGGTAATTAAAGGTAAATGAAAGTATTGTTTTTTTTTTTCAATTTGGAAATTCCTTCGTTTAAATAAAAATACTAATGAGCTGACAAAGACTATAGGATAAATGGATTTCCTCAAAAAGGATAGATTGTGATTTGTAAAAATCGGAACTTATTAGAAGCTGTTAAAAGATGATAATAGATAAAGATTGCAAAAGATAAGCAAGCAACTGGTGATGTGATATGAGAACTGAAATGATCAAACAGATTGTCGCAATAGAAGGACGATAACTAAGTTTACCAGACATATGCTATGAAAATATTCAGATAAGACATGTTGTATAATAATATAACGTTGTTACTAGTTCCAAATATTGCAAGATACTGACTCTATCTGAGTTTCCAACGGAAAAAGTGAAAAATTCTGAGACGAAAACGAAAAACGATAAGAAAATTTCCGAGGAAATTGTCGTGTTAGTTTGATTTTTCCCACGCAATTTTCTCGGAATTCCTGTTTCCTTAAAGGGAAATTTGGAGATGATAGATCTGCTACCCTTGAACTCGAAGTAGATGTGGTAGCAACTGGGGTGTATAAAAAGATCTGATTTGGCTTCTCAAAATATGGGTTGTATACTTCTTGAAGTGTTTTCAGAGCATATCAAACAATTATTCTATCCACTATGAAACTTTCCATCCCATTGGCTGCAATCATTCTATCTACGCTGGGTGCACAGGCAACCACCATTCCTGAAGTTAATTTTTTTGAATTATCTATTAATGTTGCTGAAGAAGCGGCACATGCAGTTGCAAATTCTGCACATTCCTCCAAAAAATTCCATGCAAATCATAATCATGGTGGCGATTTATCATTACTTGATCATATGTTTGGTACTTTATTAACTCCAACTGAAGATGTTGATATGCAAGCATTATCGCAAAAGCAAAATCCAATTCCATTAGGTGATGAATTTAGACAATTGGTTTTACAAGATGAATATGAAACCCCAGATCCAGATGATTTAAGGGATATCAATGGTTCCTCCATTTTATATAGAGGTGGTGAATTTGGTGGTATTGATACCTTTGCTCATTTACCATATGCAAACTGTTATAATCCGGAATTATTTGAAAAGGAAGCTTTTGATATTGCAATTGTCGGTGCACCATTTGATTCGGGAGTCTCTTATAGACCTGGTGCAAGATTTGGTCCTTCAGGTATCAGATTAGGTGCAAGAAGATTAGCACCTGCTTACTCAGTTTACAGAAAAAATTTCAATCCATATAAAAATTGGGCAAAGATTGTTGATTGTGGTGATCCACCAGTTACTCCATTAGATAACAGAATTGCTCTTGATCAAATTTATAGAGCAGAAAGAGCAATCGGTAAACATTCAACTACTGAAAATAATCCTTTCAAATATCCAAAAGTTTTCACATTAGGTGGTGATCATACAATTACTTTACCTGCGATTAAAGCAGCTTATGAAAAGTATGGTAAGATTACTGTTATTCATTTTGACTCCCATTTAGATACTTGGAATCCATATTATTTTGGTGGTAATGTTACTGAATATCAATCATTAAATCATGGTACCTATTTACATTATGCGCATGAAAAGGGTTACTTGAACAACAATTCAATTCATGCAGCAATTAGAGGTCCATATCCAGGTCCAAGGGATGTTCAACATGATATTGAATGTGGTTTTGATAGAGTTTTAGCAAGAGATATTGATAAGATTGGTATTGATGGTGTTATTAAAAGAATTAAGGATAGAATTGGTAACAATAACGATCCAGTTTATATTACCGTTGATGTTGATTCAATGGATCCTGCGTTTACACCTGCTACAGGTACCGTTGAACCTGGTGGATGGTCATCAAGAGAATTGCTATCTGTTCTTGATGGTTTGGAAGGTTTGAATGTTATTGGTGGTGACGTTGTCGAAGTTTCTCCACCGTTTGATTCTGCAGAACTCACTTCCTTAGTTGCTGCTCAAGTGGCAGATTCGATCATTTCCCTAATGGTTATTAAGGGTGATGAAGAGAAATGAATTAACCATATTATTTAATTTTTTAAGTTTTCCTTATTGTAGTAGCAATTGTCTAGTTTAATCTATAATCATAAAAAAATCTAATTGTTCTGTTATAAAGGTTCCAAGATTCTCTGTCTTTTTTAGGAATGAAATTGTTCTAGACATATCTCCAAATGATGCATCACTGTTTACAACGTCATTTTCACATGCTTCAAATGGGGAACATCGATATTTATTGGTTTCTCCCTTGTCTCTAAGATTGTGAAATGTTGGGATAGATAGATAGAATAAATAGCATTTTGTATGAAGATTTTCTAAATTAACAATACGTGAAATTCAAGTGCAAAATAGTTTCACAAACTTGCCGTTGACCTTTCTCCCCTACAAGGTTTTAAATTACGTCTTTGTATTATATAATGTAACTTGTCGAACCTCTATTGAATTAGTCAAAGAACATCATATAAATTTATACAAACTTAATTTAAGTTATTTTTAGAAAAAGATGAGAAACAATGAAAAATGAAAGAAAAAATTTCAACGTTTTTTTTTTTTTAAATTATAACAGCGCCGCGGACTAAATTTTCCACGTGCTGACAAGAGAAGATCATCATCATTTTCAAGAAAAAAATTAATACAGTGGAATTAACAACCGTAGTCACAAAACAGTGGAAACTTTGACACTTTTGTGAAGTAGACAAGCTTTCTTCCTACAAAATATAAAGTCAATCGGTTTAATTAGATACATGGACTAATAATGAAACCGACAGTGTACGATTCGGGAGATCCAAACCTTCCTAATCTGCCAAACCCAGATCAACTTTCATGGTCCGATTATGATGATTATCTATCAAATGATCCATCATCATCAAATGAGGATAATGATAAACCATTATCGTCATTGCAAAAGATCAAATCTAATATATCTCATCTTCCAAAGATATCTAGGAAAAATACAAATGTTAGTAGAAAATCTCAGAAATCTCAAAAACATAGAACAAACAGTTCTGATGAGAAAGATTATTCCAATGATGAAGATGATGAAGATGATAATGCTACTGATATCTCATTGGATGATATGCCCCAAAAGTCACCAAGAAGTGATAGAAGAGGTTCATTTTTTTCGTTATTACATATACCACATTTAAAACGTTCCAATTCTTCAATTCGTAGAAAGTCTGAATCAAGTACAGACGCACATGGGAGTAGAAGTACATCGATCAAAATAATTCAACCTACAAAAGAACATACCATTGCCGCAGGTGGTGATCCCTACAACATACGTGATTCTAATTTTTCATTTAATACGAATAATAGTACCAATAATAGTATGAAAAGTGGTGGTAGAAGTAATATTAGTAGAAGAAGGACTAGATCATATAGTACATTACCACCTAAAATTGTATTTGATGAGGAAACTGGTGAGGGATATGATGATGAGGATGGGGATGGGGATGAGTATACAGATCGAGATGTTAGTTATTCACCTCATGACAAAGGCGATGAGCGGAATACTGATGATTATTTCCATTCCAATCGTAACCAATCACATTCTGATGGCATACAATGGGATGTACCATCTAAAAATACTCCAAAGGAAACAGATGATGAGAAGGATCCAAATGTTAAAAAATCAGATAATGCTTCAGTTGCATCTCATCATGTTGCTATTGATAAACATATACGGAAAATTATGGGTACAGATACTGATCATGAATCTGACAATAATTATACTGATCGTATTACTCACCCTTCCTTTTCACTAAGTGATGACTATGTTCCACAGTCTATTTTGAGAACCAATAATAATAAAAATAATGATGATAATAATAGTGGTACAGAAAAACATTTAAATCATAATATTGATGAAAAATTAAGTTTACCACAAGATGAATATTCAGATGATGGAGAATTAGAAGACAATGAAGATGATGATGAAGCAATTAAACTTCGTAAAAAATCACGTAGGAAACGTAGAAGAAGAAGAAAATCTAGAAAATATGCAGGATCACAGAGTAAAAAGGTAAGAACTGCATGGGAACCAGGAATTGACTTAAGTACAACGAATGTCTTTCTTAATTCACCAGGTTCTATAATTACAATTACTGATTATTCAAAGGCTAGATATAGAATAAGTCATTATAATTTATATTCAGAGATGAATCCAAAATATAGTAAATTTTCAGCGGATGATACAATATTAAGTGGACATGATTTTGATGAAGATTATGATGATAATGATTCACCAGAATTTCATGAATTTATTGAATATATGAATAAAGTTAGCGATTCACATTTAGAATTAGAAACTGCAATTAATAAAAAACCAGATTGGTCAAAGGTTAGATGGATCAATGTAAATGGATTATCATGGGAGGCCATTAGTATAATTGGAAAAAAATATAATTTACATCCACTATCGGTTGAAGATTTAGTTGATATTCCACAACGTACCAAAATGGAAATTTATCAACAACATTTATTTGTAGTAATGCCATTATTAAAATTATTAAAGATCAAAAAATATAGTTATGAAGATGATGATTCATATTTTGAAAGAGTTCGAAGAAATATTAGATCATTTATGCGTAGTGATCCATCAATAAATAAAGATTTTACAAGATCAGAAAGTATTGTTTCACAGACTTCAAGGCGTACATTAGATGATATGAATATTCCGAAACCTAAGATATCAACAAAGACGATTGTAACAAAGGAACAACTAAGCAAAGAATTTACAACAAGATCAGTAACTAGAACGAAAATTAATTCAGAGAAGTCAAATACTGATAAGATTGTACCAAAATCGAAGAAATTATTGAAAACACCAATTGAAATTGATAATATAGAAGGACATAAATTATCAAATGATATTGAAAAAAATTCAACAAATAGAAGATTAACAGATTTAACATTTATTACTCCAACATCATCAAAATATAAATCAAGAATGGACTCAATTAATAAAATGAGACCATTAATGGGTAAATCATTAGCCGTTGGAATTGAACAAATTTCAATGTATTTAACAGTTGATGGTACAGTTTTAACATTTTTCGAACATTCAGCAATGGAAATTGAACGTGCAATTTTAACAAGATTAAGTGCAGAATATACTATATTAAGAGAATCATGTAATCCATCAATTTTATTTCATTCAATTTTAGATGCAAATACAGATTTATTATATCCAATAATTACTGCATATACAAGGATTTTAAATGAGAAAGAAGTTGAAATTTTAACTGCTTCATTACCAGATTTACAACATACACAAGAATTACATTTAATGCTTAATGAATTAAGAATATTGAAAAATTCAATATTACCAATATCTTCATTAATTACACAATTAAAAGATTTAAGTATTGATAAAAATTCCATTTTTATTGATGAAAGTTGTAAATTATATTTAGCTGATATTGGAGATCATTTATTAGCATTTATTGATGAAATTGATAGTATGTCATCAACTATTGAAAATTTAATTGATTTAATTTTCAATACTTTAAGTGTTGAAACTAATAATTCAATGCAACAATTGAGTTTGGTTACAGTTTTATTTTTACCATTAACATTTTGGGCAGGATATTTTGGTATGAATTTTACTGGATTTACTGATTTAACACGTGGAGTTGATTTTTTTTGGAAAGTGGCTGCACCTTTCACTGCTGGTATGATGGTTTTAATTATGAGGAATTCATTTTGGAGAATGATTTTAAGAATTAATCAAATATTTAGATTACTGATATTCTATTGTCAACAATTTTATTATCGACGTGATATTATTGAATCTAATAGAAGGAAGAAAATGAGAAAGAAACTGAATGCGCAACATTGGGATAGATTTAAAATATCCAAAACCAATAAAGATGATTAAATAATTTAATTTAAGTTTAAGTGAAAATATATAAGTAAGTATAAATATGTAAATAAATAAGCTGTTTATAATAATTAAGGTGTAAAATTAAAGACCAAGCCCCAATAAAATGCAAAGGAAAAAAGTTTAAATTTAGAGATAAATTGTAAATTGTAGATTGTAAAAATGTTAAATGTGAGATATAAATTTAGTAAAGAGATTATGTTTTTTTTTTTTATTTTTATTTTCGAAAAATATGTGTCGTCTGTGTTAAGTTAGCAAAATATCGATTATTGAAATTTGAATCTAAAATCGTTAAATTGATCAGCCCAAATATCACTTGAAATTTCAAATGAATTAACAAATGAATTATTATTTTGATTTTGATTGAAATTTGAATCAAATAATGAAGAAGATTGATAAGATTGATCATAAGTTGAATTTGAATTAATTATTGAACCTGCAAAATTAGTAGTTGAGGAATTCTTTTTAGCCTTCAATGAAGATAGAGAAGAATTTGAAGGAATTGAAATTGGATTGATATTTGTAGTATAAGGAGAATTTGAAATTGGAATGTTAGTGATATTATCATTAACTTCGAGTGGATTCTCATTATTATTATTATTGTTGTTGTTTTTATTATTATTATTATTATAATTATTAACAAATATATTATCATTCAATAAATCACAATCTTCAAATAAGAAAACATCGTTTTCAGGACTATGATGATTATCATTTTCAACCTTTTCATTACCATTTTCATAATTATTAATAATTGAAGCGAAATAATCATTTCTTTGATTGATTGAATTGAGTGAATTAATTGAATGTTCTTGATCTAAAGTAAAACCATTTTTATAACCATTTTCAATTAAATGTGTTAAACCACCAATTAAATCTCTCTTAATCATTAACATATCAACAATAGATGTAAATGAAGTTAAATTAATATTTGGGAAAAAATCATAGATAAAAAATTTAGATTTTAAAAAATTTGAGTAATTTGGGTCAGAATTTAAAGCTTTTCTAAATGGACATTTATTAAATAAAGTGAAAAGTAAAGTGATACCAATTGAATAAGAATCAACAGTATTTGAATTATAATAATCTATATTTTCATCATCATTTTTAACCAAAGCTTCAGGTGCCATGTATTTTTCTGTACCAACATTAAAATCGGAAGATTTAATTGAATTTGTTGATAAACCCCAATCACATAATTTGATTGTACCATCATTCATCAATAAGATATTTTCAGGTTTAATATCTCTATGATAGATACCTCTTTGATGAATATAGGTCATTACATCTAACAATTGATTGATAAAATCAATAAATGACAAATGATTATTTTGTAAATTAGAACCTAAATTAGTCTTATTATGAATTGCATCATATAAATCTCCAGAATCTGCAAATTCCAAAACCATTATATGATATTTTTTAGTATGGAAATAATCTAATAATTGAATAATGTTTTTATGATAACCTAAAGATTTCATGATTGAAACTTCATGATTAGCCATAATTGAGACACCATTAATTGATTTTTTCATTGCCTTGATGGCAACTTTGGAATTGGTTTGAATATCCAAAGCACAGGTGACTTTACCGAAAGAGCCAGTTTGTAAATTGGAAATGAAGGAATATCTATTATTTAAAAGAGACATTCCCTTTTGATATTGTAAGTAGTTGTCAAGGGAAGACTTGTAATCATCGGAAAGATGGGATAATGGTGAAGCGAAGGCAGAAGATGAGGATGCGATGACTGCAGGTGTTGCCATGGTTAATGTGGGGGGGATAGAGAGTTATAGGTAGAGAGACAGAAGTAGAGGTAGAAGTTGGTTAATAAAAGAAGAGACCAACAAGAACAAACAACAAACACACTATACGATGAGTACATAACACATCATTCGTTATCTGGGTGGCAAATGCTCAGCTCTTATATAAATTAGCGATTAACACCACAATAAGAGGGGGCGGGGGGGGAGGCGAGCACAATACTAAAAAAACCTAAAATTGTGTTCGCATGACTATTACCAGTGGATAAAATTAGTGTTATTTTAATTTAGAGCGATAAGGGCGATAAGGGGCATGTGAGAATTGAGAATTGTGTTGGGTTACGACAGAGGGGGTTGTTGTGGTGGCGAGTGAGTGAGTACGGTGGTGACTGTGGCGAGTAAAGTGTGGTGGTGACTGTGGCGGTGGCTGCAAGAGATAAAAGTGTTTTAATTGGAAACATTAACTTCTTATTTCTTATTTGCAATTCTTATTTGATCTCATTATAGTTGGGGGGAGGGGAGGGGTTTAGGAAGAAATGTTGGTGTATGGAATTGAAAACAGTAATCAGAAGAACGATTGGTGGGTAAAGTTAGTGGTCCGAAATAATAGTGTTGAAGAATGAGTTTCATGGTGGAATCATAGTCAAAAGAAAATGATGGATTGAATGAAAACAAATTAACTGAAAAGAAAGTGTGGTGCAGTCTTAAAAAAATCATAACCAAGTAGGAAAACATCAATGACAATGAACGTGTGAGTGTAGTTAACGTCGTTGATGATGAAATCAAATGTACATAGCCTGAAGGGAATGTCTTCAGAATGATGCAAGGTTGTAATTCTAAAGATAGGGATGTCAGGGTGTAAAATAGAGGAATAACCGAGTGTTTGTACAATGTTGGTAGAAATAAAAGAATGCGTTGAACCAGTATCTGCAAGTGCCGTGAAGGTGAGCTCATCAGCATAATCTAAAAATTTTATATCAAAATAAGGAAGTTCAGTGTCAATAGTGTTACCAAAAATATAGTTGAATTGGCCAATGAGGATGGGTTTCTTATTTTCTATATTGGTTTGAATAAATCGCATACAGATATTGTGAAGGGATACTTTGGGCTCGGCAAACTCCATCAGAAAGTGCAATCACACAAAGAATGTAGAAACAAATACATTGATGGTAAATTTACAAAACAATTTAAAGAATATAAATATTAATAATAAAAGATTAAACACTATACAAATGATAGTATGAGTTCTCTTTTACATAAAAGACATAATGGACCATTAGTAAATAAGAAATGTAAAGGAATCGGTGTGTCAGCCATTAATAAAAATATTCCATAAGTTCTAAGAAATTCAATTTTATTATTATATAAAGACATTAAAGAATGGTATACTTCTTGAAAAATTTTAGGATTAAACATAACATTGTTAACAAAAATTGAACCGTTCGATTCCGTAACCACAAAATTGGACCCAATATTCAAACACTTTTCCCGAGCATTACGACTTACATCAACAAGAGTATTATAACCTTCATAATTAAACTTCACAAAGCACTCGGAATATTCCTTAGGTAGTCTGGTCTGTTTCGTATAAATTAACATATACTTCATGAAAAATTTGATTGAACTAAAAACAAGACCACAGCTAGAATCTGTTTTAACAGAAAAATCATCATTAATAAAGCATGACTTCACAACAATGCTAAAAACGTTATTATCCTGCAACAATTGAATTGCAAACGAACGCAGTTTTTCAATGAATGAATGTAGGTCAAGTGAACCTTTCTTAACAAGAGCAGACAAAAGAAGATCATTATCTAGTTCTTCTGACAATTCAATAAGGGAAGAATCAATGTTAAACCTGTTGATTTTGGAGAATTCTCTTAAATGAAGCATGTAATAAAAGAAACGTGTAATATGTTTCAAATCCATTAGATATACAAATTCTGTGGTAGATGTGAGTTGTAGTGTTAACTGTAGTGTCTGAGTACACAGAAGGAGTACTGGTAGTTTCAATACTAATGGTTGCAGCTGGGTCAAGGTTTTGGGTGATAGTTATATACTCGTATACAATTGTAGTTTCTTTGGAACGATCGTTAATTGAAACTGGAATTGACGTTTCAATTGGTTTGTCAAATAAAATTGCAATGGTAAAATGGAAGTAGATAGCTAGGGTGATTAAAATTCTAAGGTAGCTTAAGTTCTGGTTAGTTGATTGGGCTCCATGTATCATAATATGATGACTGTTACGTAAGAACACTAGCCAACAGCCCAGCCCAGCCCCTCCCCCCGTCTGTCTGCATATCTCCCAAAAGTACCAACAGGCCACACTTCTTTGTTTATTTTGGTAGAGTATTTCACTAAATTAAAATTATAAAAATGAAAAGATAAATTGAATAAAGTAAATGAAAAGGATTTAGAAATCCAAGAGAATTGTACTATTCACTATTCCAAATTGTAGCTTGAATTTTCAAATATTTATAATTTTCGTATTTTTGGCTGAGCGCATAGTATATTTTAAATGTATATATGGTTCTGCATAGTGGTTCTACATAGTGAAATTAATTTCCTGTTTAGGTGATATAAAATGGAAATTTCTAGTATGTAAAACTTTATACAATATACATTATTAGTAATAGATCTTTTGGAGAAAAAAAAGGAAACCTTTTCCTCGTTTGCTTGTATAAAATGTTAATATAACATTATTTATGTAATTAACTTTCAATGAAATTAATATTTATTCATTTTTACCTTTTAAAAGTCATCTAAATTTTCATATTTAAATAACATGTGAAGATGATTAATGAATTGCTCCAAAATCAAAGGTTCTTGCTGCTACTTTTCCATATAAAATTTCTTATTTGCAAATATTAAAAATAAGATTGCTTTGTTCATTTGTTTGAATTTTTGTTTGCCATTTATTGTCTCAACACATTCTTTTAATTCTGTATTGTTTGGTAAATATTTGCCTGCCAGTTGTTTACTTGTTTCACATTCAAAGAATATATGATGAGTTCCACCTCTGCCTCCACAAAATGGACAAGGATGATCAAAACACTTGTTCAATAAACCAACCTGTAGTTCGTTTATTTCATTAAAACCAACATGATCGGAGTTATGAAATCTTGATAGTTGTGAAATTACTTTTTTGCAAATGTGGTATCTGTATTTTATCTTTCCAATGTGCAATTGAGGTATCCGTTGTATTTAAATAGGAATGGATACGTTTTGAATAATGTCTAAAAGAGTTTGAATTAATGTCGATTGATTTATTGAAGGATTCTTTTAGTTGTCATGTCTGAAGATTGATAGGGGATTGAATCATTTGATTATATCGTCTAAACGTGAAATATTGTATTACTGGTTGAATTGTGTTCTTGCATTTTACCATCGATTGCCAAGCATTTATGAAATATATGATATTCTTTGGCATTTGTAAACCTTGTAATACTGTATTAATAGTTGAATAGTTTTCTCGAATACTATGTTTTAATCTCTGTTTCTTTTGTACCTTCTTTACAATTTTCTGAATATCATATTCCAGATTAACGGGGGTTTCAACGGTAGATGAATCTGCATGATTGATTTGCTTAGTTAATTTAAAGGATGGGAGTTGCAGCATGTTTATAAAGGGGATGGTTCTAATACCTTCATCCAATGTAGTACCTTCAAATTGAATTTTATCATTATGGAATGTTGGAGGTTTATTGTTGCATAGATTGTCATACACTGTTGAGATACAAATATTCTCTTGGTGGACTCATTGTGAACCAAACAATTGCCTATGATTTGTATTGCATATTTGATATTAATGATAAGTGGGTGTTGCTCAAGAAAATGTTTGGTGGTATTAGCAGATAGCATAGTGTAAATGTAATATGTTCTCCGTCCCTTTACTTGAATTTCCAGGTCCATTTAGTTTAATCCACCATATTTAAGTGGAGAATGCCATTGTATTCTAGATACTGAAACTGATATTGGTAGGTATTTCGTTATTTCTTGTTTGCAAAAACTCAAAAAGTTTGCAAGCATTTCTTTTGGAATCGGATCATGTTGAGCAAAAAAATAATGTGTTGAAAATATATGCGTATTGAAGGCTACTGCTCCTTGGTATAGATTGAGATCAATAAAAAAAAATTCTAATTCTTTGTTTTAGTGATTAGATCCTATTTTCCCAATTGATTTGCAATATTGGAATACCTAGGTAGACAGGGTTAGACTGAATGTTTTTGAACTTGATCTGATTACCATTTATTTGTTGAATTATGAATCAGTTTTAGATTTGAACTGTTGGCTTATATAATGGACTTTTCCTCGTTGATATGGAACCATGATAATTTTGAAAATTTCTTGACTTTTGCCATATTGAGTTTGAAATCATTAATATCATTTTGAACTAACGCCAAATCATCTGCGAAGGCAATGAGTTTGATTGGTTTGCTGTTAGATGGAGGCAAAACGCCTTGAATATTAGAGTATTTAATACCTTCAACGGTTTTCATTATTTGTTGAATTAATGGTTCAATTGCTAAGTTAAATATTTTTTTTAAGAAAGAATTTTGTGACTTATACTATATAATTTATAAAGTTTTACATACTGGAAGCAAATCTTCCTCGTTAACTTATATAAATTCCAACGTTAACGGTGCAGTATTACAGTGAAATATCTTTGTTAAAATTAGTTTTGACTTTATTTTTTTGAAACTGAACTGCTTTGGAAAGGCTCTGACAATCATAGATTGTAATTGCGTAAGAAGGTTTGATTATTCAAACTCTGTTTTTTTATATTGTTGGTTTGTTTTTTCTCTTTTTTTTTAATGTGTATCTGATACCTAGTCTATGGCTTCTACTCGGGGAGCTTTTTGATTTGGTTTCAAACTATTAACCATATTAATATTTTTCTCAATATTATTAAACTGAGATAAAACTTTGGTGGCAAATCCGTGTAAGTCTAAAGTTGGTGTAAGTAAATCAATCCCATCATCTATTATGGTCTTTTTATCAAGCAGTTCATAAACCAGGTTCATAGAAAAATTAAGACTAAATTCTAAATTTATTTTTTTTTATTTTATTGAAATAATTTGGATTATATCTATTGAATAGCTGAGATTTGCACCATGAAAAAAAACGAAATCAATTACAAGTAGATAGATGAGTCCAGGAATTGATGAATAAATATGAAATTTTAAATGATTTTTAATATGTAATTTGATTAGATAATATTTTTAGTGAAAGAAGATTTTTTTTTTTTTTAAGAAAGATTTTTGTTACTTATACTATATAATTTATAAAGTTTTACATACTGGAAGCAAATCTTCCTCGTTAGCTTATATAAATTTGAACGTTATCGATACAGTATTTCAGTAACATATCTTTGTAAAAATTAGTTTTGACTTTATTTTTTGAAATAAAATCAATTGAACTGCTTTAGAAAGGCTCTGATTGCGTAGGAAGGTTTGATTATTCAACCTCTGTTTTTGTTATACTGTTTGTTGATTATAGCAATAATACTATAATGACATTTTATATCAGCTAACGAGGAAAAGTAATTCCAGCATGTAAAACTATATACAAATTTCTAACATTAGTAATAGATCTTTCAAAAAAAAAAAAATTTTCGAAAGATATAGATCTTTTGGGAAAAAAAAATTCGAGGGATTTTAAAGGAAACTTTCAATAATACCCACAACTGAGAGTCAAACATACATCTTAAAAATTGTCTCACTTATTTCTGCCTGCATAAAACAACCACCCAATGGCGCGCACGTGACCCAACAATAAACCTTATAAAAGTCCAAGCAATTTTATCTATTAACAAATCCGATATAGTGTAACGGCTATCATGGTCCGCTTTCACCGGGCAGACCCGGGTTCGACTCCCGGTATCGGAACACCAATTTTAAGCCTGGTTAGCTCAATCGGTAGAGCGTTTGACTCTTAAGATTACTATGAGAATAGTGCAATCAAAAGGCTGCGGGTTCGAGCCCCGCATCGGGCTTTTAATTTTTTTTGACTTGCTAACATTTTTATATTTTTCAAATTCATTATTAACACACACTACGCGTGGAATAGAGTCAAACGCGTTGTCTTTATTAGGATGGCAATTATTTAGCAGTTGACCTTAAAGACAATAAGAATCTTCTTTTGTTTTTGTCTCTTTTCCAACAACTATAACATAGATAATAGATACCAACACATAATGAATGGTTTTAACCCTTACAATGATGGAACAGGTTACGGTAGTTACGGTGGTGTCGAATCCGGTGGTCATATTGAAGGTGGATTTGATAATGGTGCTGGATCAGGAAGTTTCTCTCAAAGTCAAAATGATAAACCAACATATGCAAGACAATTTATCGTTCCTGTAACTATTAAAATGTTAAATGATATTGCTATTGAGGGTGGTCATGATGGTTCCTTTTACAGTCATGGTGTCGAATTGTCTTACGTACGATTCATTGGAGTTATTAGAGAAATTGATAATCAAAATGAAACTTTTACTTATTATAAATTGGAGGATGGTACTGGTTTAATTTCAGTTAGAGTATGGGAAAATGATACATCTGAAAGTCAAAGGCTAGATGAAGATCTTGTTAATGATGATGGTGATATGAATGGTGGAACAAACTCGGGTTTTAAAGAACCAACATTTGCAACAGCTGATTATGTTGAAATTGTTGCAACCATTAAAGAATTTAATAATAAAATTCAACTTACACCTCAAAAGATGTCAAAAATTACCAATTTCAATGAAGTCCCTTATCATTTATTAAATGTTGCAAAACATTTTTTAATGAAAAAGAATGGTTCTTCATTACCATCTTCCAGTGGACCACATGACGTCAAATCAGAATCTCTCTTTGTTTCTGAAGGTAATAATAATAAAACTAATACATCAAATAACAATAATAATCTCTCACTTCCTGATCGTTTGCTTAATTTCATTAAGCAACACAGTCAATCAATGAGTGATGGTGTTCCAATGCAATTTATGTCTCAAGAACTTGGTTTATCAATGAATAATATTGAAGAAGGTATAAATAAATTAATTGATGATGGTCGTATTTTTTCAACAACAGATGAAACCCAATATTTACCATTATAATAATCAACTATAAACTTCTTAATTTGTATTTTATATATTTTATTTAAATGTGCTGTCAATAATTTTTGCTGATTTAGCTGCAAAAAATGCTGCCCATAAATCATCATCCCTAATAACTTCCCCTTCGGTTTTACTTACATCATTAACCTTTGTCAATTCCTTTGCCTCTAAAACATTATCATCAATTTCTTCAATCTTACTCTCATTTGTACGTACTTTGGCAGATTGGATTCTTTTCCTTGTACCTAGATATACAATACTTTCCTCAATTGTACCTTCAATGATGAAATTCCAAACCGTTGTCTCCTTTGTTTGGCCAATTCTATGAATTCTATTAATTGCTTGAAGTTCAAATGATAAATTAACTATCGGTTCACATAGGAAAACATGTGAAGCATTTACAAATGTTAATCCAGCTGCTTGTGCAACAGTATTCAATAAAAAGCATGAAATATTAGGATTCTTCTTGAAATCATTAATATCTTGTTTAAGCTTATTATTATGATTACTAACAATTTTTTGATCCATCCAGCTGCGGAAGTCAATATCTTCAAATTTCATTGCTTTGCTCAACAATAACAAAAATAAGTTCCATTGTGAAAATATTAAAATTTGAACCTTATCATCCTTCGAAATTAAATATTTAATTTGTCTAATAATCATATTAACTTTTGTACCATAACTTCTTTTTAATTTAATGCTTGAAATTTCTCTTAATTCATCCCTTGGTAATCCTTGATAGATGAAGTCCATATCTTTTTCAAATAATCTTCTGTTTTGCAATAATTTAATCCTTTCATTATCTAAAGCCCCGTCATCGTCATCGTCATCATCATCTTCATCCTCCTCCTCCTCTGCATCACCATGAGCACCATCATCAGTATCACCTTTAACAATAATTTCTTCTCTGTTATCATGCAATGATTCGACAACATCACCCTTTAATCCACCTTTTGAGTATGTAAAATTATATAAGTCTTCAACTTTTAATTTCTTTTGACATATTGGACATACTTTTTTAGTTTTCATCCATTCCTTTAAACATTCACGACAATATTTATGCCCACATGGTGTTAATGTACCAACCAAAATTGTATATCTACAAATAACACATGAATCGTCCTTCAGATTATCTTGACCATCAGTATCATCATCATTCTTGATTTCACGTTTTGTATTAAGAGATTTCAAATAATTCAATCTTGCCGTTAATGAATTTATTTTACTCTTTTCAATTTTAGTTTCCTTTTCTAATGTTTCAAGTTCCATTAATGCAGCATATTTTGGACTTAATCCTATCTTTTCAGGTGAATAATTAACCAAAGTATCAGATCTAATTTGTAATGATTTAAAATATGAAACCTTAGAATTAAAAGTATCATTGAATACTTCAAATATCTTACTCCTCATATTTCTAACGTTTTTTAATTGACCTTTCATTTCGTCTTTTAACATTTTGATTATTTCATTCAAAATTTCATATTCTAAACTTGTTGAGGAGTATTCCTGCAATTCACCAACTAATTCTAAAATTGATGTATGGAAGGAGTATCTTGCATTCAACGTACCTTGGGGTCTATAATAGTTTCGTAATTTTTCAAGCTCATCATTCAATGAATTATTATTGGTAGGCACACTAGGTGTGAAAATTCTTCTAACTTTAGATTTATTAGTATTACTATGTAATAGTGAATCCTCTGTTGAATTAATTGCCTTTTCTCTATCATCTAAAATCAATTGAATTTGATCAATATATGCTTGTGACTGTTCTTGCAACAATAAATAAGATTTATATTCTTTACCAGTTTTATCATCATCTTTTACAACAGGAATTTTTTGAAAGTCATATAACCTCATAAACCAATAATTAATAATGGTTGATTGCTCATTTAATTGTAATATTGATTCCTTTGCCCTATTCAAAATAAATGATATTCCCAACGTAATTGAATGATTGTCAAATTCATCTGACAAATCTCCGAAAAGTTTGGAAATCAATGGTAATTTATAAACTGAATGTTCAGATTTTATTTTATCCCCTCCATCGACTTCAATTGTCTTCATATCTGGAATTTCAGTAACTTCATATATTTCAAAATCCGAGTATAACTTATTCAATTTTTCAATCATTTCAGTTGTTTTCTTCAATGGCTCATCTAACATAATATTTAATATTTCATCAGCTTTTGAATAATACTGTATTTCCAAATCATAATGTTTACGTTCTTCTGCAGTTAACGTTTCGACATCAATAACATTTTCCTCTTCTTCATCATCATCTTGATCATCATCCATATTTTCCTTTTTAGCATCTATAAAATCTGTAAAATTATCAGGTAGTGGATTCATTGGTCTATAATGTTGATAATGTGCTGAAGCCAACATAAAATAGGATTGATGTAAATATTCAAGTAGATTTCTGATTCTAGAATTCCAAACTTTTTTCCTTTCATTATTTTTAGATAATTCACTACGATTTTTATAAAATTCAATCTTATCATTTAACTCCTTTATGATTGAATTAAAAATTGTAACTGATTTTTCGGGATCTCTTAAAAATTCATTTATTTTACCTATTTTAATATAATTTCTAATATAATTACTAAAACATATACTTGATTCTAATTCATTATTGTTAATTAAATCATCCAAAACATCATCCAATGTACCAATTATAAAATCTGAATCCTTTTTCTTATTATTTGATAAATTCAAACTATTATTATTATCTTGAAACATATTTTTACGTAATTGATTTCCATTTAACATTGCATGGTTGCATATCATTCTTAATTTTGAACTCCAATTCCTCATGCCTTGTCTACTTCTTTCATAATCAAAACCTTCAACAGTTGGTTCACCATTAATGTTTAATCCAACTTGCTGTAAAAATGAATTAAATAAATTTTCATAATTATCATTTTCAATTGTACTAAATGGTGATCTTAACATAATTCTTTTCTGTTTCGGTAAATTAACTTGTGTTCCTACCATTTCCTTTGTATGCCGAATACAAATCTTTTTGAATATTCTGTCAAATAAATATCGTGGTAACTTGTTCCATTCATTTAAATTTATTCTATCCAAGGGATATAATCTCTCAGATTTAATCAATGAATTTAAATCTTGTAAATTCTTTCTAATTAAAGTACCTGATACACACCATGTATGAGATCTTGGTATGATTCTAGAAAAATGCGAAACTCTTGAAATTGAAATTGATGCCAATTGTGCTTCATCTAGAATTAACCTATGAAATTCCAATAGCATCAATGGTGATGAATAATCAATTCTTTCATACCCAACACTATTACGTTTTGGCCTTGTTGTTGGCCTAAAAATTGCACGATCTAATTCTTTTGATAATAGATTATAACTTGTCAATACAATATCATATTCATTTAATTTATTTGCAACTAAGCTAGGTGTCAATGATGGATCTTCATCTTCTAAAATTGAAATTCCTTTATAAATATGAACTGATAAATCAGTACAAGTTGAAATGATTTCATCATACCATTGATTTATAATTGTTTCTGGACATAAAATTAAGGTTGTTTTCGATTCTTTAATATTTCTTAACGGATCCAACAAATCAGATTTTAAATCCGGTGATATATTTAACCTTGGATTCAATTTGATTAATGTTGTAATTTCTAATGTTTTTCCCAATCCCATTTCTTCACATAGGAACCCTCTAGCAGGAGCTTTAACAAACTCGATAGTCTTTAAATATTCTTGGACAAATGATGATTTACAAATCGCTCCACTATATGGATTAAACCAAACATCAAATCCATCCTTTGTTAACCTCGTCCATCCAGGGTTAATCGTATCTAAAATCTCTGATATTCCCTCATCATCAGGATTTTGATCATATAATAAAGGACTAGTTTTAATTTCGTCATTAATAATATCTAATCGAATACCTTCATGATTCAACATCCACTGAACAGAATCTATTTGAAAGGGTAATAATGTTTTCTCAATATTGGGTATATTAATAAGTTTTTTGGTTGGATCGTTATAATGTTTGTTTGTATTATCTGTAATTAATGAATAAAATGTAGAAACCGTTGGTGGTGATGTAAATTGATTACATGAAACTTGGTACTTTGTCGGATTAGGTAAATATAACAATTCAAGTAAAATATTCAATTTAGAGAGTAGATCAGCTGGTAGATATGAATATATTGATTGTTTAATTGATATTGAGTAGGCGAGAATAAAATCAATAGAAAGTTGATTATTATTAATTAATTTAATTTTCAAATTCTTCATATGAAATGTATTCAAATCGAAAATATTAGTGGATATTTTGGAAGTTGTTAAAAAGAAATGCAATATTGATAAAAATTCATTAAACTGCGAGTTATAAATTATATTAAAAATTGGTAATAATCTATTTTGCCTATATTGGAAACTGAAAACATTTGAGTTCAAAGTTGGTCTCTTAGGTCTTATTTCAACATCGTGAACCAATTCAAAGACATCATTGTCGTTAACAAATAGATCCTCATGTAACTTTTGAACCTGAGAATGAGTCAATTCAATTGGTTTCTGCAAAGCTATTGGAAATTGATGATTAACAAGCTGGATAGAATTTGGACTTGCAGAAATAGCAAGATATGGCTTACTTTGTTTCAATAGAGGCAATACATCAACATTAACACTTGCTGGATCAATGCTGTAGTTCATGGAGCAACCTAAGAAATTGGAAAACAATCAAACAATCTTTTTTTTTCCATCAAGACACAAACAAGATATAGAAATTATGGAAAATGGCAAATTCATGTTGGAAAATGACAATTACCGCATTGGGGTGGCTGAGGGTTTTTTCGATATATCGTAAATTATCAATTATCAAAATAAGCTGATGTGCGAATGAACAATGAATCATTTTAGAGGGTGTGTGTGGGTCAATCAATTTTTCTTTTCTTGGTTGGATTTATAATGATTGCAACCAGAATTTATTGATTGATTGATTGATTATTCACAGGAGAATTCATTCATTGAACTCATAGGAGATCATATAAAGGATAATGTTAGACGTATGTATACATTGGAGCAACCATAACATGACAGAAATATTCCAAACCCTATCCCACATCCCTGCTAGATTTGAATACTAACATTTTACTATGATTATATAAGGGTTATTAATATACCTTTTCGTTTTTATAGAGTATTAGACATATTATTAGACATGGTAGGCAAGCTGCAGAGATTGCAACAACGAATTTAAGAAGTGATAGAGGTGTTGAAGCTACTATTCCATCATCAACTTCAACAGATGAAGAGGTTAAGCAATCACATAATCATCAAAAACATCAAAAACATCACGTTGAAGAATTAAAACCCGTTGCTGAAGATATCGTTAGACAAGAAAGTATTGATGAACAAATTCGTAGAGATGAAAGTAGGAAAAGTATTGAAAAGTATGAAATGGGTGAGAAAATAGGTGAAGGTGCATTCTCAATTGTGTATTCAGCAATTAATAAATTAACGAATGAAAAAGTAGCAATTAAAGTTATTAAAAAATATCAATTGGATCAAAAGCAAAGAAATAATGTATTAAAAGAAGTTAATTTAATGAAACAATTAAATCATCCAAATATTGTTAAGTTAATTGAATTTGTTGAGAATGATCATTATTATTATATTATTCAAGAAATTGTAAGTGGTGGTGAACTTTTCAATCAAATTGTTAAATTTACATATTTTAGTGAAGATTTATCAAGACATGTTATAATTCAAGTAGCTGAAGCATTATTATATATGCATGAAAGTGTTGGAATTGTTCATAGAGATTTAAAACCTGAGAATATTTTTTTTAAACCAATTAGAATTATTAAAGAAGATCAAAATACTAGATTATTAAAATTGAGAAAATCCGATAATCCTAAAACAAAAATAGATGAAGGTAAATTTTTAATGAATTATGGTGGAGGTGGGATTGGACTGATTAAAATTGGAGATTTTGGATTATCTAAACAAATATCATTGAACGCTGGGAATTCATTGAAAACTCCCTGTGGTACAATTGGTTATACTGCACCTGAAATTGTTAGAGATATGAGATATAGTAAAGAAGTTGATATGTGGGCATTAGGATGTGTTTTATATATTCTATTATGTGGATTCCCACCTTTTTTCAATGATTCAGTTGAAGAATTAACTAGAACTGTGGCTAGGGGAGAATTCAAATTTTTGAGTCCATGGTGGGATGAAATCTCCGATGGTGCCAAAAATTGTGTTTCTAAATTATTAACTGTTAATCCAGCTCAACGTTATACAGTTGAAGAATTTTTAAGAGATCCATGGATTCTTGAATTTTTGAATAATTCTGAAAATGTCCAACAAAAGCAAATGGTTAAACAGCAGCAACAACAACAACAACAACAGCAGCAAACGGATATTCCAATACCTCAACCTGCGATGTCAACTGCGGATACCAAGAATGATATAATTATGGTTGATGTTGAACGTCAATCTTCAGGTATGCCAGGATTGAATGAAAAAACCGGAAAAGATATAAATAGAAATTTCATAACAACAACATCATATTCAAAATCATTAATGAATATGAAAACATATTTGAATGAAGATCAAGATGCCAATGATAATAATAATAATAATAATAATGCTAATGCTAATGCTAATGCTAATGCTAATGAAGAAGAAGAAGAAGACGATGATGATACATCATTTAATAGTAGTGATGAAGAGGGTGAAGATGTAAATGATAGTGAAATTGGAGTTGAATTAACAAGATTTGATCATAATGATGATTCTAATATCAATCAAAATAATCAAAACAATATGGATGCAATTCCAATGTTAGAACATGTACTTGAACCTGCGCCTGTTGGACAAGAATTTCGAACATCGAATAAATTCAAATCAAATAGTAAGAATTTGAAAAAGGAGAGAAGGAAGAAAGGTATGTTTACACCGGAAGTTATGGCAATGAAAGATATGTATGATATGTCAATTGCAGCACATAGAATTCATGAAGAAGGTAGAGTAGCGAATGTTAATGGAATTGTTGAAGAGGAAGAAGAAGGAGATGATGAAGTTGCATTAAGAGAATCTAATACTAATACTAATACTAATCCGCCACCAACGAATAATGGATTTCAATTAAATATGAATGATGCATCAATTCTTGCAAGAAGACAAAAGAAGAAAATTCAAGTTCCTGTTGCAGCATAGAGAATATGTGTAGAGTTTTAAAATTTTAATTTTTAATTTTTAAGTATAAATATAGATATAAATTATATTATTTTTAGGATATCAAAAAAGCAAAATGAATTGCTAGTCAAAGAATAAAGACGAAAACAAAAATAAAATAAAACGACAAAGAAAGTTTTTTTCTTTTTTTTTTTTTTATTCAGAGAGGTATAATAATAATAATAAAAAGAATGGGAAGGAAAAAGTTATTATTAATTAGAAAGAACAATCTAATGGATATTTCGCTTGACGTTGATCAGTGAAGACACCCCAATATGGTTCAACAGAAGAACCTGAAGTTTCTGGTTTCCAAGTTTCATCAAAAGCTTCAAAGACAAAAGTATTAACACCCCAACCTCTCATTGCACAAATACCTTCTTTCCAAAAAGTTGCAGCATTTTGAACACTTGGAACAGATGCACCAAAGTTAGAACCTTCAGTTGGCCAACCAGTTTCACCAACCCAAAAGTCGATATCAGTTGAACCTTTAATTGATTGAACAGTTTGTAAAGCTTGCATAATATCATCAAAGAATGAGAAAGTTGAATTTTGTTGAGTTTGACCTTGCCAATAAGAGAAAGCATTTGCATAGACAACATCACAGACTTCGATTGCAGGATAAGCGGTACCATCGACGAATTTATTCCAAGAATCAACAGTACCAACAGGGATATCAGCATAAGAATTACCATTTTTATCCTTTAAAGTTGATAATAAAGATTTAATATCAGAGATTAAACCAGCCAATTGTTCACCAGTTAAATCACCTCTATATAAAGCTTCAGAACCAACCAGAATTGAAGAAATTGAAGATTTTGATAAAGTTGGTAAAACAGATTGAAGAGTTTGTTTTTCCAGTTGATATTTATCTGAAGGAGTTGGCCAAACACCAACAGTTAGTTGGAAATTAGCACCTTCAAGAGCAGGACCTAAATTTGCCAAAGTATTACAATCTGAGACCGAATAAGTTTTGACATGGTTTGAATAAGGAGATAAAGTTTGCAAATCGGTGGTATAATCATCAGTGGATTTACAATTACCACTGTCATCTTTAACACCTAAATTGAAACCTAAGGAAGCGATGGCGGAGACTGGAGTGAGAGCACAAGAAATGGCTAAAGCAGTGAGGGCAGAAGAAGAAAGTCTCATTATAAGTGAATGTTGCGGTTTAGATAAAGAAAGAGGAGAAGAAAAGAAAAGAAAAGAAAAGAAAAGAGAAGAAAAGAAGAAGGTGATGTATATATTAATATTAAAAACATCAACAAAGACCAAAAGTGCAACAACCAAAACGAAAAACGAAAAACGACTGACGGACAGACGAAACAACTTGGCAGAGAAAAAAAAAAGAGAGAAAAAAAAAAGATCTAAAAATAAAAATAAAAATAAAAATAAAAACAAAACAGAAAAAGAGAGAAAGGTGCACGGGTGTTTACTCTTATAGAGTTTATAAGAACTTATTAGTACAATAATACAATAAAGACTTAAAGACTTAAAGACTTAACATGGAAATTTAAATTTTTAATTTTTAATTTTTAATTTTTAATTTTTAATTTTTTTTTTCTAGATCTACTAAATTTTTCACTTACAGAAATCTTTCTTCTTTCATTTATCATCATCACAATGGCCAACTCTGAACAATTGGAAATCAAAATAGATGGTGAGTTCCCCCTCTCTAAAAAGGAACTGAGAAAAATTAAGAAGGGGAAAACAACCCTTGAAGAATTACAAAAGAAAAAAGCTAAGAAATTGGCAAAAGCTACTGCTACTACTACTACTACCACCACCACCACAACTGAAACTACAGATGTTACGAAAAATGATAAAGATAACGACAATGATTTAAAACCTTCAGAAACTACACCTTCATCATCGACAGGTCCGAAAAGATCAGAATTCGGTATTTGGATTGGTAATCTCTCATTTGAAACAACTAGAGATGAATTGTCAAATTTTCTCATCTCTAAATCAGATAATAAGATTTCGAAAAATGATATTTCAAGAATCAATTTACCAACAAGGGGTACCAAAAATAGAGGTTTTGCTTATATAGATTTTAATGACGAAAATATACTTAATATTGCCATTTCATTATCTGAAGAGTTATTAAATGGTAGAAAATTACTTATTAAAAATGCAAAATCTTATGAAGGTAGACCTGATAAACCAACTGGTTTAACATCTGCAGTTAGTAAAAATCCACCTTCAAGAATCTTATTTGTTGGAAATCTTTCATTCGATACTACTGAAGATATGTTAAAGGATCATTTTAATCATTGTGGTCAAATTATTAAAATTAGAATGGCAACTTTTGAAGATAGTGGTAAATGTAAAGGTTTTGCATTTATCGATTTTAAAGATATTGATGGCCCAACTATGGCTTTAAAGGATAAGAATAATAAAAAATTGATTGGTAGACCTTTAAGATTAGAATTTGGTGAAGATAGATCTCAAAGGAAAGTTGTTCCAAAGAGAAATTTTGAAGATTCAAACAATGATTCAAACAATGAATTAAATCAATCTTCAACTCCCGTTGAATCATTTGAAAAAATTCAATCTAAAGGTTTCCAACCAAAACAAGAAAAATCTTTTAAAAGACAACAATTTAATAAACCTGATCAAAGAATGAATTCCTCAATTGCATTAGCAAATGCTCCAAGACAGAGTGCCGCAATTGTTAAATCAACTGGTAAAAAACTTACATTTGATTAATTTAATTTAATTTAATTTAATTTATTTTATTTTATAAAGAATTATTTTGTATATTATTATAAAACCTCTTCTAATCATACCACATTTTAATTAATTCTTCTGATACCGCAGATGGTGTTAATACTCCCAAATCGGAAACCAATGCAGTAATATATTGATGTGGAGTAAAATCAATATTTGCATCTTGTAATAATCCAACATTTAAATCTGTTGTAAATTTAAATTTATTACCAGGTACATCATCTGGTGATAATGGGAACATTCTAACAAATTTATGTGATTCACTTACAACATATAATGGTTTATTTGCATTTTTAGCTAATACCCCAATTTGATATGATCCAATATGATTGATAATTCCACCACTTTCACTTACTCCCTCTGCTCCCATAAATACTTTATCAACTTTATTAATCACAAATCCAACCTGTGAATCATGTATAAAACATACCGGAATCCCCAATTCCTTTAATGCATTTACCATATCCGATCCCGTCTTTGAATCTTCATTTTCTAAATTACTTGATCTAGCCTCTGTTACGAAAACACGAAATCTAACAAATTTCGATTTTGAATATGCTAATAATGATAACACAACTCTTGAATATGAATGAATTAAAACAATATCATCATCCTTAATCAAATTGAATCCAATTTTCGCAATCATATCCCTACTTTCCTTGGCCCTTGAAAGGAAAAGTTGTCCATTTTCAACTAAATGTTTTTTACATGATTCCCAATCTGAATATAAATGTGTATTTCTAACTACAAATCTTGTAAATAAATCACATCCAGCACTCAATGAAAGACTGTTTTTCACATTTGCCTTTAATTCATCCGTTGCATCTGATAACAATCTAATCAATTCTGATGATGTTGATGGTTGTTTAACTTTAAGCATAGTTAATAATGATTCAATCGCTGCAACTGGCATCGTGATTTCTGGATCATCTTCTAAAAATTTGAGATATGTCTGTTTGATATCAAAGTCTGACATTTTAATAATTTATGTTTCTTGGTTGTTTATTCAGATTATCTCTCAAAAGAGACATTAATATTCTTTATTAAATGGTGTTCCATTCTAATCCTATTCCATATAACCTGAAATTTTTTTTTTTCCATTTTCCATTTTCCATTTTTCGCTTTTTCAGATCATGAAATTTCAATCAAATTCAACCCATTTTATTAAAATTAAAATCTTACATCCAATTTCCTATAATTATCAAACCATGTCTTTGAGACGAACGATATGGAATTCATTCACTAGATTTAATTCAATTAATTTGTTTCCTATCCAACCAATTCGAAAATTCAATACGAATCCACGAAAATTAGCAGAATCATCGTCAACATCCTATGAATCTGATATAATTTTAAAAGCTCCAATTTCATCAATTAGAAATATAGGTATAATTGCACATATCGATGCAGGTAAAACAACAACAACAGAAAGATTATTATATTATTCAGGATTAACTAATCGAATAGGTAATGTCGATCAAGGTGATACCATAACTGATTACATGACACAAGAAAAAGATCGTGGTATTACAATACAAAGTGCAGCTGTTACAATTCCTTGGAAATCAAATAAAATTAATGTTATTGATACCCCAGGACATGCAGATTTTACTTTTGAGGTTATTAGATCTTTAAGAGTTTTAGATGGTGCAATTACTATTTTGGATGCAGTTGCTGGAGTTGAAGCTCAAACTGAAAAAGTTTGGAAACAGGCAAAAGATTTAAATATTCCAATTATTGCATATATTAATAAAATGGATAGAGATGGTGCAGGATTTGGTCGAACTGTTAAAGAAATTGTTGGTAGATTGGGTACTAGATCTATTTTGATCAATATTCCATATTTTGAAAAAGATGATAAACAAAATAATATCTTTAAAGGTATTATTGATATTATTAATCAAAAATTGATTATTTGGAATGATTCATTGTTAAATAATGGTAAAGAAATAGAAATATTTAATTTAACAAATGATTCAAGTTGTAAATATCCTGAAGTTTATCAAGAGATGTTAAAATGTAGAGAATCAATTGTCGAAACTTTAGGTGAATTAGATGATTCAATTATTGATAATTTTTTCGAAAATGATGAAGATTATACTAAAGTTTCAAATGTTTTATTAAATAAGGTCATTAGAGAACAAACTTTATTAGGGGAAATAACTCCAATTTTATGTGGTTCAAGTTTTAAGAATATCGGAGTTCAACCTTTATTAGATTCAATTGTTGATTATCTACCATCACCACTTGATATTAAATCACCTGAAATTATTGGTGGTATTCTATCAAATAATTTAAATAAAAAGAAAAAGAAAAATGGTAATAATAATATGAATTCTAAAAATGGTGAAATAAAAGCAACCACCATTCCAAGTGTAATTGATCCATCTTTAGGTTGTATTATTAATAATAATAAAAATTTAACAACTGCATTGGCCTTTAAAGTAATAAATCATCCAAATAGAGGCTTGATGATATTTGTTCGAGTTTATAGTGGTAAATTACAACCTAATTCAATAATTATAAATTCAAGAACTGGTGAAAAAATAAAAATTGGTAAATTGTTAATTATGAATGGAGATTCAACGTTAGATGTCAAGTATCTCTCAACTGGTAATATTGGTGTTATAACTGGTACTAATGAAATTTCAACAGGTGATACATTGATTGGACATTCAATTAATAAAAATGTGAACACGATTAATAAAATTGAATCAAATTTAAAATTATTACCTATTGATATACCACCTCCCGTTTTTTCAGTTTCTATTGAACCAACAACTATTGCAGATAAACGTAAACTTGATTCATCATTGGATATTTTATTAAAGGAAGATCCATCATTAAAATTATCATTTGATGAAGAATCAGGCCAATCCATTTTATCAGGTATGGGAGAATTACATCTAGAAATTACCAAGGATAGATTAGTTAATGATATGAAAGTTAATGCCGATATTGGTGATGTCAATGTTACTTATAAGGAAACGATATTAAAGGAGGTTAAAAATGTGGAAATGTTTGAAAATCCAACAGATGTTGAATTACCACAATTTGGAATTTCACTTTCAATATATCCATTTGAATGTGAATTTGATGAAATGATTGATTTGCTACATAACAACGAAAAGCAATTTAATGATGATGAAGATATTCATTTATTAGATATAAATACAGCAGTTATCTTTGATTCTAATTCCAAACCAAGCAGCGTTTTAAAAGAATTAGAAAAAAATGTTTGGAATTGTAATGTTAGTTATGAAAAAATTATAAATTCAATTTTAAGTGGTGCAACCGGATCATTACAAATGGGTGGTCGATTGGCAAGATTACCATTGCAAAATATTATTATTTACATTAATAAATGGTATGTACCAGAATTAAAAGATTTGAATAACATCAGTGAATTAATTAAAATAACGAGATTAACAATAAATAAAGGATTAGAGGAATTGAATGATAAAGATTTTACATTATTAGAACCAATTATGAATGTTAAAACTTTTGTATTAGAATCAGATGTTGGTAATGTATCGCAAGATTTAATGAGTGTTAGAAATGCCAAAATTTTAAGTATTGAAAATGAAAATGATTTAAATAATTTAGAAAATTTACAATGGAATAAAAATCAAATGGAAAAAACTTATGTCCCATTTGACTCAACTATGCAATATGTTCAAAACAACAATGGTGTTAATAAAATGGTTATTTTAAGTGAAGCACCCTTACGTGAAATGATTGGTTATTTAAATAAATTAAGATCATTGACTAAAGGTAGAGGTATCTATGATATGGAATTAAAGGGTATGGAAAGGGCAAACGGTGAAAGAGTTAGACAAATTCTTGATAATTAGGTTCGGAAACACGTTTGAAAAAAAAAAATTGTATATAGTTTAATAATATTTTCATTTTTTTTTATACATGATTATGTTATGATATAATTTGTTTTATATATAATCCACTTATAAATATTTGTTTGACCTGTGATTAAAGTAATTAGAGATGAGAAAAAGTTTAAAACTTTTTCTTCTTTTCATCAATTGATAATTCACCTGCACCTGTGTTAACAATAAGTAATAAACCACCAATGATACTCAAAGTCTGGAAAAACTCATACCTTAAATAATCTCTTCTCGTATCCTTATATGGATAAGTCCAATAATGGTTGGTAATACAATTATGAATTGTTAATAACAAAGTTAAGATTGAAGCTGCAAATTTGGTTTTATAACCAATAGCAATCGAGACACAAGCAAAGAAACCAATTAAAATAATAATCAAATTAATAAATGACCAAGAAATTGATAACGTGAAAGTTAAAAATAAGACAATCAACATGATTCTACCAGCCAAGAGGAAATATTTTTTATTATAATCTTTAGTTTCAAGCATTGGTAAGCCAGGCATCGATAAAGATCTTTTATCGATAACCAATGAATCGGATAATGCCAATAGTAACCCACCAATGACACTTATGTTTCTTAAGAAAAATGATGCATCAAAGAATAGGCCATAAACTAAACCTTGTAAAAGAACAATGGAGGTAAGTGTCAATGAAGAAATGATTGGTTGTTTACGTAAAATGATCAGACATGAACCAATGACCATACCACAAATATTTGCAAAGAGGAACAATTTAACAATCCATTCATATAGGTGACGGAATGTCGAAAGATAATAAACTTGTTCTTTCCATTGAGTTGTAATTCTCAAAGAATCTTCTAAAAATGTAGCAACAATGAAGAAACGACCAATTGCAGGTACATATGGTTTCGCAAACCCTAGATAGGTGTCCAAAGTGGTATCCAATTGGTCAGTGATATGCTCAAATCTCTTAACAGCAGGGTGATCTGATGGAATCAGATTGTTGATGATGTCGAGTGCAGATGATGATCTCTTGACGGAATGGGGGATATGATGGCCATCAAAGGTGCCAAAGCCGCCACTACCGTTGCCATTACCATTGTTGCCGTGGCCGTTGTTGATATCGTTATTGAACTGACCTCTGTAAGACATTTTTGCCTGTATAAGAGAGAAAAAAGCAGAAAACGACACATGATTGCTTGACGTTTCATCTTGTATGTGATAAAATAAAAGAACACCTCTTCGATCGCTTCATGAATTTTGCCATTTCCATTTCACTTCCATCTTCAACACTTTCTACTTGTTGTCCCAAAGAGGGTGTTTGTCACTGAGTTCCACCCCATTCACCTGCTATGTCTCTCTCGATATCGCCACAGGTCTCTCCACGCAAGAGAGTGTCATCCAAGTCCCAACAAAACTTCCATCCCATGGCGCCGACTCCTCTGGCTGACTTGTCCACAACGGGAAATGGCCCCGTCTCTAGCAACAGATTCCCGAAACTCGATCTGAATCATGGTCTACCCAATCAAGTAGTTGTTGTCGACGAAAGTAACGACACAGATATGCCAATATCCACACAATCCCCTGTTCAAATTGCTCCACCACCCTTAAAACCTAAACAATCTTCCTCCCTAATCATCAAACCTCCAATAAAACTACGTAAACCATTACCTGAGAAGCCATCATCAGCAACAGCAACAGCATTGGCAACAACAAAAACAACGACAACAACAACACCATCATCATCATCATCATCAGCATCAGCCTCATCCTCATCTCGACCAAAATCCTCTTCTCCTATTCCTAAATTGAAAAAATATGTTCACGTCATCAAATTAATTTCTCCAGATCAGCCAAATGAATATTTAAAAGTACTTAATATACCAACATTTCCAGATACACTTAAGATTGGACGTCAAAATACACCGAAAACAAGTAATAAAATAACCGATGGTTTCTTTGATTCAAGGGTTTTAAGTAGAAATCATGCAGAATTATTCATAAAGGATAATTTATTATACATCAGAGATTTAAAATCTTCAAATGGTACCTTCATAAACGATAAAAAATTGGAACCTTATAAAGATTATAATTTATCGCTTAATGATAAAATCGATCTTGGTACTACATTAGAAAGTCAAATGGCTCATAAAAAAATAACTTGTATTGTACAAGAATTTGATTTTCTAACGTTGAAAAATTTTCAAGACTTGGTCAATGATATTAATAATAAAGATGACTTGATAGTTAAGAAAATGGAATTATTTAATAATACGTTTGATGCGTTGTTATTTGGGGAAATTGTCGATGATATTGTAATTGGAGATGGTCAAAATAATGATAATAATCATATCAATGTCAATGATGATGACAATGATGATTTATTAAATTTAATTAACTTCAAACCAAAACAGGAGAAGAAGAATACCCATAAAGCAAAGTTTGTTTCGAATTTGGATTTAAAACCATCCCCAACACCACAAGAAATTGTTAATAAATTAATAATTGCAGTTAACAATGAGTATATCCAACAACAGAGATTGAAAGAAATGAATACTTTTCTTAAAAATTATAACAACTCAATTGCAGGATACGAAAGTACATCGATTTTTAAGATCTATGATAAATTACTTAAGAAAGATTTCACACAGGAACAAAAGTCATCCGTCGCTACTGATATAAATGATAATAAAACTAATCATCACACCAATAATGAAAAATATACTAAGATGGAAGATCAAGTACATAAATTGCTTGCTGAGTTGGATCAAATTCGCCGACATTTATCTACTGCAAAAAGCAAGGAAGTAAAAATGAAGGAAGTTGAAGATGTACTGAAGAGTGAGATAGTAACGTTAAAGGACAAGTTAAAGCAATGCGAACAGACTACCTCAGAGCAAGAATCATTAGTACTTGCATTGCAGGAAAAGATTCAACACTTGGAAAAGATGAACAATAAAGGTGTTGCTCTCTATACCTCTCTTCTACAGAATGTCTCCTCTACAATACTCAAATATAGTGGGATTGTTTTCTTCTCTGTGGTTCTTGTCTACTACATGGACCCAGTTTCACGTCTTTCTCAGTTGTGGCAATAATATGTATAATAGATAGTAATTATTAATAGGAATTAATGATAAGAAGTATCGTCGCACTTTATACATCCAACTTGTTGCATTTAAAGCACATAGACCATTATCATTTAGTTTGAATGAAGGACGAAAAAATAATGATATTGATTATTCTTTTGTAGAAGCTTGAGAAATAGTAATCTTAATAATCTCTCGTGAGTCTTAGCTTTCCGCAAAACCAGGCTGTGGCCGCGCCTTCTTATTATAAAAAATTTTCAGTTTCAACATGATTTTTTTTTTGTTTTAAATTTCACCAGTTTCTTAAACGTTTTATTGAATTTCCAACTTTCATCCAACTCATTTATTTCCTTAAGTCAAGTCGATATGTCTAAAAGAGGAGCATCTGAATTTGAGAATGGCCATACTGACAAGAAAAACACCGCTGCAAAGCCAGTCGATGTTGAGATGATAAAAGAAGATAATGATATGGCTTCTCAATTAGGTATTGAAGGTGAAATGGAAGATTTATCTGGTGATGACTACGATAGTGAAGGTGAAATTATTGAATTAGATCAATCGGACGATGAATTAGATGGTGCAATTGATGCTGACGGTTTAATTGCAAAAGCAAAGGCAGCCCAAAATCAAGAAACTGAAGAAATTGATGATACGTTATATTTACCACATAGATCAAGACCTTTGGGACCAGATGAAGTCTTAGAAGCTGATCCAACAGTTTATGAAATGTTACATAATGTTCATATGCCATGGCCATGTCTTACGTTAGATATATTACCTGATAGATATGGTAATGAAAGAAGAAGTTATCCAGCAAAAATGTACGTCGCAACTGCAACTCAAGCGAATAAATCAAAAGATAATGAAATGATTATTATGAAGTTATCATCACTATCCAAAACTTTAGCGAAATCAGAGGAAGAAGAAGAAGAAGATGATGAAGAGGATGAAGATGAACAAGATCAATTCGATCCAATTTTAGAAAGTGAGACTATACCATTGAAACACACAACCAATAGAATTAGAATTAATCCATGGGCTTCACAAACTAATGAATATTTAACGGCTACCATGTCAGAAAGTGGTGAAGTTTATTTATTTGATATTTCATCACAATTTAAAGCGTTTGATACACCAGGATTTGTTATTCCAAAACAGAGTAAAAGACCAACTCATATTATTAAAAATCATGGAAATGTCGAAGGTTATGGTCTTGATTGGTCATCAGTTGAAGACGGTTCATTGCTTTCGGGTGATATTACTGGTAGGATATATTATACTCAAAAAAGTAATAGCAAATGGATTACTGACCGTACTGCATTTCAAATTAATGATTCCTCAATCGAAGACATCCAATGGTCAAAGTCAGAAAAAACAGTTTTTGCAACTGCAGGTGTAGATGGTTATGTAAGAATATGGGATACAAGATCTAAAAAACATAAACCAGCTCTAAGTGTTGTTGCATCACAAAGTGATGTTAATGTTATTTCATGGTGTGATAAAATTGATTATTTATTAGCATCAGGCCATGATGATGGTAGTTGGGGTGTCTGGGATTTAAGAAATTTCCAACCAAATTCACAACCTTCACCAGTTGTCTCATATGATTTCCATAAATCGCCTATCACATCGATTGCATTTAATCCATTAGATGAATCAATTGTTGCAGTTTCATCAGAGGATAATACTGTAACATTATGGGATTTAGCAGTTGAAGCAGATGATGAAGAAATTGCACAACAAAGGAGAGATATCAAAGAATTAAATGACATCCCACCTCAATTATTGTTTGTTCATTGGCAAAAGGATGTTAAAGATGTCAGATGGCATAAACAGTTACCGGGTACCTTAGTAAGTACAGGTACTGATGGATTAAATATCTGGAAGACTATTTCTGTTTAATCTAATAGAACAGAGTTCGTAATTTACCCTTTTTTTTTACATTTTATGGTATAGCTTGTATGTTCTCTTGAAAGTACTTCTGATATAACTGTACACACATGGGTGATACTTCTCACAGTATATTCTTAGACATAACTACTTGTGCATAAATAACATTCCATTGAGCAAAGATCTATAGAGGTATATAAATTAAGGTGATAAAGGTGTTGTTTCGTCAACTGACTGATCAAACTGATGATGATGAGAATTTCTGTAGTTTTCCTCAGCAATTCTTAGTTCTGCATTTGCTTCAGTTAATTTGGTTGGATATTTCCAGTTATAGTATAAACACATTGAAAGTAAAATCAACTGTAAATTTGCCGCTGCAAAATAGGGTAACCAAGAACTCCATTTTGAGCCAGGTTGTTTGAATAGACTAAAAGACCAGAAAAATCCACCAGGAGTTTGTATACACATTGTGGGAATTGATAATGTTCCTGCATGTTTTACTCTGTAAGTTGTCATAAATTGTGGTAGATACTGAATCAGCGATAAAATCGTTGAAAATATACCACTAAAATCAGCAAATAATAATAATGAATCCATCTTATGCTTATCATTTCTTAATCTCAAATATGACACAAACAGTATATTAAGTAACGCATATGATAAAAATATATAATAATTAATTTTCAGTTTCTTATAATCATCTTGAGATTCCCTTATTGAATCTTTGGTTGCAAATATGCATAAAGTAAATAACAAAATGGCACCAGAGGCTTGGAAGAAAATCTGTAAGAAACCCATTAAAGAATTTGAACATTGGAAAAATGTCAAACTTCCCGAATAACAGCAATTACGTGCAGGGATCGTAACAATGAATATATTTGTCAATGCAGAAAATGCAGATAAAGAACCTAGAAGGATAAAATCTGGAGATAAACCTTCACTTGTCCTTCTTCTAAAGATTTTGACAAATTGTGGGATGTAGGAACCAAAAATCCCAAGGGCAAGGAGCAGGCCTAAAGAAAAGGTAGTCAAGGAAGGAGTGGTGTATTTGGTGCAGCTCATAGCTAACAAAAGGACATGGTTACCATAAACATCCTAACGATATGTACATAGTCAAATAATCCAAAAATACATCTATCCAATACATGTCTCACCCATGACAAGAATCATTGTTGTAGATAGTACTTGCTACACCCGTGCACCACGAAAAGATTCTGACAGTTGAGGGGAATGGAAAGAAATCTGAAATCTATCAACATGATTTGAAGAGAAGATTACACCAATATTGGGATATTGATTTAGTTGAATTTCTGTTTTGAGCTAACCTTCCACAATGACCACTCCCACCGCATTTGCAGAAGCAGCAAGATTTTCAATTACACACGCTGATCTTAGAATCCGTGTATTGAATTTATACAGAAGATACTTGAGACATTCAAGAGAATTTGTTAATAGTTATGATTTAGACATTCCAGCATACCAAGTAAAGACCAAAATCAGACAAGAATTTGAAAGACACAGATTTGTTCATGATTTAGGTATTCAAAATGTCATTTATTTGAAAGCTGCAATGGAATTCCAAGAATTAACTAATTTCTGGAAACAACAATGTCATGTTCTTAAATATTTTGAAGATTTCGAACACTATAGTACAACTACTAATAACTCATTCGTTGAAAAATTCTTAAAAGGTGCAAATTAAGCACCTCCCCATCCATATATCATATATTCACATCATACTATTATCATCTGCTCCCTTAAATTACGATTAACTATTTATATTAGTTTTACTTTCTTATATTATATTATATTTTATTATATATTTTTTAGCCATTAATAAATTATTTATTTACACAAATATCCATAACATATATTAGTCTCTTATGATTCGTTTTTCAGATACGTTTTCATCTTCTCTAAACATTTATGTGTCATTTTTTCATCAACAATTTTCAAGAATCTAACCAATTCAAAGGACGTTTCGAAATCCTTTGAAATGATTAATTTTTTTAGTATATTAATAATTATATCTTGATCATTATCACTAATCGTTGAAACCACAAACTTCTTTCCTTTCTTATTTTTGTACTTATCTTTACTTTTATTATCGAATTTTTCGTAATTCAACATAATAATGAAAAAATGTGCTGTTAATTTTTGATTATCACTTTCGGTGAACAGCCGGTTGACAATGTACCTTGGATTTTCTTTAGCCTTTTTAAAGAAAATTGGCCAAAAATGTGTTTCTGTTTTCTTTAAACAATTCAAAACAATTTCATATGAACTACCAGTTAAGTTAATTAATGAATATAATCTGCTAAAATATTCATCTTTTTCATCAAAGTTTTTATCTTCATAGCAATTTTGTAAATAGTCAACTAATAACTTTTCAAGTACAAACTTAAAATTTTTAAATTTTGAGAATTTACCATAAACTGTTGTTATATTCATTGCATTCGAATCATATTCATCATTTTTAATTGAAATATTTGATAAAATATAATGGTTTACCAAATCTGTTAAATAGTTTTTTCTGCTAGTTTCTAATTTTAAGTTTAACTTGTTAAAACACTCAATCTCAATTCTAAACATAACATTTTGGTTTGATATGGTTGTAATTGGATATGGACAAACTCCTGTGTATTTAACGGTATATTCACTATCTGTTTTAACTATATCATTACCAATGTTAATTTTAATGGGTTTTAATTTTAATAAGTTCACATCATCATTGAGGTTGTAATGAATCAGTTGTGATCCATCAAATAAACAAATCAATGAATTATTCAATTTATAAATGTATTCAACTGAATCATTTAATAAATACGTGATATAAGAAAATGAAAAACTTTCAGGAATTTTTTCTCTCTTAATATAATATAAATCAGTATTTGAAAGAAATAAAATGTCAGTGTCCGAAATTTTCATGATCGTTCCATAATTTAAAATTATTGATTCGTCATTTTCTTTGAAACATGTTTTTAATTGATAAACTATTGACTTCTGTAGAACAATTGATGCTTTATATGACATCAGAGACTCATCATTCATAAATTTATTATCGTAATCTCCATTAACTTTTTCTGTAAAATTTGTAGTTCGTTTTAAATTCCACGAGTAACAATTAAGTTTATTAGTAACAGCAAATAGAACATCATTATATAAATCAATATTAAAATTGATGAAAGACTCGTCAAATGGGGTGTCATTAAAATTGAAATTCCATACAATAAAATCTGAACTGAATGATTCATTAATTTCTAAGATTCTTTCTGAAAAGATTATGATTTCAGACCCTTTCTTATCCTTAGTTTTACTTGAAGTTCCTAAAATCAAGTTATTTTTCCACCATAAACATTTTCTAATGCTAGATTCTTCTTTTTCAAAATTTGTAGTATCTTTATTAATTTCTAGAAATTTCCATTGTTCGGATAAAATATTAAAGATTGCAACATCAAAATTGCCGACAATGCAAATACTATTACCATCATCACTAACACAGCAGGATCTTATAATATTATTATGTATTCTAAAGCTTAGTGGTATCATTTCAGTAAACCAAACATCGGTCTCTTTATTTGTTACATCATCAATATTATAATTATAATGATGACGTTCAACTAATTTTTTTTCATATGCTTTAAAGATTGAAATTTTATTAAAATCATATAGTATTGGCCTTTTAAGTAATAATGAATTAAAGCCTTCACCGTAATTACAAACTGTTAGATCGACTGAAATAATTTTATTTTCATTATTGAATAAAATAATTTCCAAAGAACTTAAAAATTGAATCTTTTTTACAGTTGAAATTTTTAAATGATCATATTCAAACGACGAAAAATTTAAATTACCTAAAACTGAATAAATATTCCAACCATTTGAGTACAAGACAATTATTGAATCTCCAAATGGATGTAAATATAGGTCTTTTGCATTTTTAGAGGGTAAGCATGGTTCAATAACTTTTAATAATTTACATGTAAAATTATCCATCAGTTTGTAAATTAGTAATGTTCCAGTTTCTAACAAAACATAACACACATTTTTAAAATGATTGATTAATGATTTGATGGCTTTCAATTTCGAATCTTTAGGACATTTATATACAACTGAGGCAGTAAAATCAAGAGTTGATCCAGGAATTCCAGTCCTCTTTATCAACAAATTATCACCACGTTCATTAATCCATAAAAAGCAATCTAAATCAAAATTATAGTCCATACTTTTAATCTCACTTTTGTTGTTAACTTCAGGGTTTTTGAACCAATCCATCTCATCTGCCAATATAAAATTTATATTTTTATTTTCACTTAATGTATCAATATCATTATTTACTTTCAGGTTACCATTTGCTAATTGAATAACTTGAAATGCGTGTGGTTCTACATTAATTAACAATAATTCCATATTATCAATGAATGAATATTCAACAACGGGACTTGCAATATTTAAGATTAATTTCAACCTTAAACCCACATCAATAATCGGAATTTCTGATCCATCTAATCCAATCAAACTACTAATCAAATTTTTAACGATACCTTGACTTTCAATCTTATTACTAATATCAAATTTCGAATTGATTCCACCATACATTAAGGAATTTAATTTATAATTAGTTAAGGGAAAGCCATTTTGAATGATATTATCAGATTTTGAATACACAGTTAACAATTCACTATTACTACCACCAAATTTAATCGTATAAATAAGTATAATGTTTTTATCAGTCTTGATTGCAAAAGTTTGTTGATTCGGTGATAATTTAACTGAGATATTTGAACCATATTTTTCAATTGATTCATTGGATCGAATATGTAAATTAATCGGTGCTTTATGCGTCCAATCAAATAGATATATTGATCTGTAAGTAAGAACGACATACGGCAAGCCATTTGAATAATTTGCTAATAAATCAATTATTTCATCATTATGCGGATCCGATTTATAACTTTGATCATTCGTATCTTCTAATGGTTCAATTTCTGGTAATATTTGAATTTGACCAATGGATGTGGGCCAATGCATAATATGTTAAATATAGCTGTGTCAGATTAACACAGCAACAAATATTTATAAACACGTTGTACTAAAATTGTCGGGGTTGTTGAGGTGCTGTTTTCAGTTTTTTTTTTGATTGATTGCGGTTTAAAGTTTAAATTTTGCAAATTTCTAGGCTTGGTATTGTGTATTGTGTAAATTCTAAATTTTAAATTCTAAATTTTACTATTAAATTCGAAAAATTTATTAAAATTATAAAGATACAATGAGAACGCCATAAAAAATATGGCCAAAGAAAGAATCTGACATCTAAACAGTTAGATAAAGGATGAAAGAATTTGAACTGGATTCAAAAATAAATATAAATAGCTCTAAAAACCCCAGAACACATCACACAAAAGCCAGAAAAGAATAAAAAGAATTTAAGAGAGATATCAAAACATATAGAGATACTGAGATC
Organism: Pichia rugopelliculosa; assembly: GCA_030570335.1. Taxonomy (NCBI): domain Eukaryota; kingdom Fungi; phylum Ascomycota; class Pichiomycetes; order Pichiales; family Pichiaceae; genus Pichia; species Pichia rugopelliculosa. Next base: position 44,527 of record JAJLVQ010000026.1, on the reverse strand, counting down.
ACCAAATAATAGGTAAAAAGTTGTGGAAAATAGGAGATAGATAAATAAAAAAAAGAATGTAGAAAATAATAAAAAGAAAGATTTGAATTTAATTGAATTTAATAATAAGTCTAAAAATGACAATCTGAAAAATTTAATTTGTTTTTGAAGTTTTTATTTTTAATTATGGATGATTAATTTTTAATTAGTAATTTATAATTCAGCTTGTTCATCGTGTTCATCAAAATCAAGGTCATCTTCCAAACCGCCAACTTCTTCATATTGTTGATATTCTGTAACTAAATCATTCATATTTAATTCAGCTTCTGTAAATTCCATTTCTTCCATACCTTCAGAAAGATACCAATGTAAGAAAGCCTTTCTTTTAAACATAGCACTGAATTGACCTCCAACCCTTCTAAATAATTCTTGAATTGAAGTAGAATTACCAATGAAAGTTGCAGCCATATCTAAACCACTAGGAGGAACCGAGCAAACTGAAGATTGAACATTATTTGGAATCCATTCGACGAAATAATCTTGATTTTTAACTTGAACTTTATGCATTTCATCTTCAACTTCTTTAACCGATACATTACCTCTGAAGAATGCAGCTGCCGTTAAATATCTTCCCTTTCTTGGATCTGAGGCTGCCATCATATTTCTTGGATCAAACATTTGTTGAGTCAATTCAGGAACTGTTAGAGATCTAAAAGATTGTGAACCTTCAGCAGTAAGTGGGGCATAACCAACCATAAAAAAATGTAGTCTAGGGAATGGGACTAAATTAACTGCCAACTTTCTTAAATCTGAATTTAGTTGACCTGGGAATCTCAAAGAAGTTGTAACACCTGACATAACTGAAGAGACCAAACGATTCAAATGATCATATGACGGTTGATTGATTTTCAAAGTATTAACACAAATATTGAACAATGCTTCATTGTCAATACAGAAGGTTTCATCTGCATTTTCAACTAATTGATGAACAGACAAAGTTGCATTATATGGTTCAACAACGGTATCTGAAACTTTTGGAGATGGCATAACTGAAAAAGTTGCCATCATTCTGTCAGGGAATTCCTCCCTAATTTTTGAGATCAACAAAGTACCCATACCAGAACCAGTACCACCACCTAAAGAATGTGTAATTTGGAAGCCTTGCAAGGAATCACAACCTTCAGCTTCTCTTCTAATAACATCTAATACAGAATCAACCAATTCTGCACCTTCAGTATAATGTCCCTTAGCCCAATTATTACCTGCGGAAGATTGACCAAAAATTAAATTATCAGGTCTGAATAAATTACCAAATTGAGAGTTTTTAACATTTTCAATTGTTGCAGGTTCTAAATCTACCAAAACTGCTCTTGGAACATATTTACCACTTGAAGCTTCATTGAAATAAACATTTAATCTCGCCTTTTGTAATTCGTTTGTACCATGATAGTTACCATTTGCATCTAAACCATGTTCATCACAAATAGTTTCCCAAAAGGCCGCACCAATTTGATTACCACATTGACCTGTGGATAAGTGAATCTGAATTAAAAAAGAAGTACAATTTTCGATGTTAGTATTTTATTTATATAATGAAATGTATTGGCAATTAAACGAAAATGAATATGTATATATTTTTTTTGTTTTTGCCACATGAACCTACTATAAATTGAACAAACCATGGTAGAATAATACCATCGGAATTTGTATTTATTCAATTTTTAAAAAGGTCTCAAGAACGAATATTAGAAGTAATAATATCTGTTAAAATACATACAATTTCTCTCATAATTGTTTAGTAGTAGTTTCTTTTTTTTTTTGATAATCTGATATAGTATAATGACGATAACAAAGATAGAAGTGTGGAAAATTGAGTCCTTTGAATGTATTAAAAACAGGGAAAACAATAACAAACGGGTAAACTCTTGCTAACTATGCGTGACGTTACTAGAGACAATGATGGAAGGTCAGAAACACGGTTCAACACAACTACGTTGATCTGTTTCACAAAACCAAAACATGTTTTGTTTGATTTTTTCCCATTTTATTTTTTGTAATTCGCACTCTTTGGGAAAAGGTAAACAAAAGAGAGAAAAGACTGAAAAGAGAAAAGATGAAAATTGAAAAAGTCGCGATTTTTTACGTGGGTGGTTGATTGATCACATTATACATTATTATATTAAATATTATAGTACTACTAGTGCATAATCTCAAATAGACACGGGGCCGCGTAACCGTCTTTCAACCTATGGAACATACACTTTACTGTATCCCTCAACGGGACGACGGCAACAGACACATGAAGCAAATTCACGTACAAATAAGGAGACACGACATTGTTCACAAATGGCTAGACATTTGCATGGCCAGAGAATGATTTGTCTGGAGTTTTCATGGCAGATAACACATATCCCTAGATCATCAGATTCCAATTCATGAACCTGCTTTGTGTTGAATGTTGGAGTATCCAATTGGTTTTTCTCAATAAGTAAATCGAGAAGCTTGAGATCATCAGTATAATATTTACTGAAATGGGATCTTGTAAGTTTCGATGATGGATCATTCAGATGTTTTAGATGATAACTCATTATTTGATTTTCAATGACATCTGATTGTGATTTAGGAATGAGTAAATGTTGTAAATCTTGTAATGTAACTAGCTCATTCATAGAAGGGGTATTTTGTAAAGTTGCGTTGTCATTAATTTCTTCATCAATATCGGCAAAAGTATCAGGATCATTTATATATTCATCATCATCATCATCATCACAATCTGTTTCTGTGTTCTGTTCAACGTAATCTTCAGATCCATCATTGTCCATTAAATTTGTATTTAATAGAAGTTGGGAATACAGCTCATTCAATTGATCGTCGTCTATATCATCAATATTAATCAACTTACCACTTATGTCATTATCATCATTTATCTCTTGGACATCATTATTAATATAATCGTTATTCAATTTATAAATTATTGTGTTACCAGCTTCATTTTTTAGAATCCGATATTTTTTACAGTTTAGGTCCATTGCTGAATTTTTATCTTTTTCAATTTGATTACCTAGTTTGTCGTTTACATCATTATCATTCAGATTATCATTATCATTATCATTATCATTATCGTTATCATTATCATTATTACCCTGTTTCAATTTCGACCTCTTAATAATATTTAAAACTTTTGCTTTGATTAATCGGAGAAACGAGTAAATAATATTATTCAACATCTTTAATCTTTTCAATAGAATGATTGATTTTTTACTCCTTGATAATAGTTTGCCGTTCTTATCTTGCTTTAACTGATTATCTAATACAATTTGTAAATCCGGATTATTAACTAACCTGTTACCATATGGATTGACATTTAATTTTATATTACTTAATTTCTCATTGATATAATTATCTTTTGGTAATAAAATAGTGGAAGTTTCTTGAACATAACATTGGCTAATTGAAATATTTATAACAAATTCACCAAAATTAATTAATGCAGTATAAAAATCGTCATTCAAAGAAATATTAACAGAGTTCCAATTTTGTAATAAACTTGACATTGATAAATCATCAAATGAAAATCTAAATAATCCTGATAAAATAAACATAACCTCACTCAATAAAATAATTGACAACACACAAAAATGAGGAAAATATCCAATTATTATTGTGAATGGTAAATTTAACAAATTTGAATTAAGTAAATTATATCCATAAAAAAATAGTGTAAAAATTCCAATAATTGAAGATGTAATTAGTTTATAGTTTGATAAATTAAATAATCCTAGTAAGTGAATATTAATTTGATTCGATAATGCAATTAATGAAATAATTAACATTTCAATTGATAACTTGGTATCAAACTGGGCTTCTTGAAATGCTAGTGAATATTCAAATAAAGTTATACCGGTTTCCATTGAAGGTTTACAACCAGATGCAACACTTATAAAGGTATCCAATATTTGACTTATGCATAATGATAAATGGAAGTTTCGAAGTATGGAAGTAGTTGGTCCAATTATTGTTGAATTTGGGTCATTATAAACAGTTGTGCCGAAGGGAAGTGATAAGAATTTAGATTCGATAAATTGATCTTTGTTAAACGTAAAATAATTTGATTTTAATAAATATTGAACAACAGGATTTTTTGAGTAAGTTTTCAAACCCACAAAGATTCCATAACTTCCACAAAATAACAAATAAATTGCAAATAATCTTAATATTAAATTTGATAAATACGGCAATCGTCTTCTATTCCTCGTAGATGCAAATATAACAACCCTGTTCATTACCACTGCCGTTATCATACACATCATTGCATATGGAGACATCCAATACGCTAGAAACATTTTCTGTCTTTCATCAGATTCATTTGATTGTTCCATAACGGCATCTATTAAGGAATCAATTATTCTTACTAGTGTAGATTGTTCTTTACTATCGATTGTGGATGTTGAGTTCGAAGTTGAAATCGGAGATGTAGCCAAAGTATTATTAGAGGCTGTGTTAGCCATGCTGATCGAGCTTTTCATTTTATAGAATGTCTATCTGGTGAAGCAAAATTAGTAAACAAAATACCCAAAATTGCAGTACAATAAACAATAAACTATCATGTATGTACAAAGCATCAATAATAATATCATTCCCAATTCCGTTGGGCGCCCAACTAATGTGATTTTGTATTTTGTGGGAAAAATAATCGCTACTCTGAGATATTTTAGTGGGAAAGTATTTTTTTTCCCACGAAAGATGAATTTCTCCTCCGTGTGCTGACGTTTCTCACATGAAAACACCAAATGATTATCAATTTTGAATCACCATGATACTTGGTTTCCATCTTCCGTTACTTACTGTTGGTTATATCTTCTTCCAAACACCTTCTTCACCTTCAACAATGCAGTCAGTATTTCATAGTGCGTTTACATCAAGAAATAGAACAACATCTATTTCTTCAGATTTGACGACAGCTTCCTCAAACTCATATTATAGTATCAACACTTCATCAATAACGGAATACACAGATATTGATGATGACTTACAATTTGATAAAATCATTTTACCATCGGATGAAGAAATTGAACATGTTTGTAAATCTAACAATCCATTAAAACTAAATAATTTAAGAATTCCTCAATTAAATGAATTGATTGCATATGATACAATAATCAAATTAGATGAAGGATCTAGTGGATCCATTTTAAAAGGAAAGGCAAAGTTAAACAGAAAAGCATATGTTATTAAGTTATTCAACATAAATGAAACAATACCAATTCCCCAGGTCAATAATAAACCAACATCAACAGCACATTCGAGATCCTCATCAATGTCCAAATCGATATCTTCATCCACAACATCGTCTGGCTATGTGCCACCACCAACCATATGTCCAATCTCTCCACCTTTATCAATCCAGCCAATTGGAATGAGCAAATCTAATTCAATTAGCCAAATTAAAAGGCAACCATCAGTTAATAAAAATGCAAGTGATTCTACCTTGAGTCTTTTAAATAATGGTGTAAATAGTTTGGATTTAAAATCATCCTCCCAATTATCCTCCTCAACAGCGTATACGGCAACACCCAACTCCACACCTTTGAATATTTCTAAATCACGATCATCATCAATGATTCATATAAACAATGAATTAAACAATAATAATACCATAACATCTATAAGACCATTGTATACATTTGATACATTAAACGAATATCTTATATTGAATAAATTGAAATCCAAATATGTTACTCCTGTATATGGACTATTTAGGTATCCGAAAACTGACGAAGTTTTATCAACAATCCAAAGTAATTTATCAGAGGATTCGGCAAGCATTGATAGTGATGAAGAAAATAGAGAACAACCGATTGAAATAAATTCCGAACCCATTGCCGTATCTATAATTTTAGATTATTATATGAATTCAGATTTATTAAGATTAATCACTAGTATACGTAAAAGAAATATCACGGTCAGTCCAATATTTAAAGATTTTATATTTATGCAATTGGTTCAAGGTTTAAAATATTTACATTCACAAAATATAATCCATAGAGATATTAAACCTGAAAACATAATTATTGATAATTCTGGAATTTTGAAATATGGTGATTTTGGTTATGCTATTGATATGTCAAGATTTGATGATTATCCTATAAAAGATGAGAGCTTTTTATATCGAGGTACAACATCGTTTAAAGCACCTGAGGTAACAAACAAAAAGCTCAGGAACCTAATTAATAATTGCAAAGATAATGAGGAAATTTCTAAACTTTTAAAATCAATTGATATTTGGTCATTAGGTATCTTATATTATCAAATAAAATTTTTAAGTAAAGCTTGGAAATGTTCATCAATTGAAGATCCAGAGTTTAAAAAATACAAAGATAATTATGAGTTGAAGAAGGTTAATTTGATGAAAACTGGATTTGACATGATACGAAGTTTTAATAATTTTGAAAGTTTAAGTAATAATTTGAAAACTTTGAAAGATGACGTTATTTTTGCTCTTTTCAAAATATTAAATCCAAATTGCAAAGATCGTTGGAATATTATTGATTTACACAAATCAGAGTGGTTAGTAAGTGTAAGAATGTTAGTTGAGAATAAAGAAGAGGAAAATGAGTTGATTCGTGTTTTACGTATGATTAAATGAATAAACATTTTTGTAATTTGGATTAGATGAGTTATAAAAAATAATAAAACTAGCATAGAAATGGTAAAAATAGTAAGGCCGAGAAGTAAAATGTGGAATATAATAAAAGAGGGACGAAATGGAAAGAAATGAAGAATTGTATACAATGAAAAAAAACACAAAAACAAAAACGATATTAGTAAAAGATAAATAAAAAATGGTAGCAAATAAATCGGTCAATATATGATGTTTAGAAATCGTTTAATCGAAATGGTGTGATTGGATAGGGGGAATAGATGAAGGGTTCATTTTCAGTGTCAGTAACCTTCTCATCATGCTTAGTAAAATTTGTTTCCTTGTTTGAGGAAAGAATTGTATTTGAAATGAAATCAATATCCACAACATCAACGACATCAATTTCTGAATCAACATCAGAATCATCAATATCAGAATCAATGGATTGAACGGTAATTGGGATTTCCATAATTGGAATAGAATCCTTTGTGAAGTTTATAGGATCATCAATAAGGGTTAAGGTATTAAACAATGTCATTAAATGAATATTTTTACTATGAGCCTTATAATCAATTAATGGTGGCTCATCAATTTTTCTTGGGTCAATATTGTTAGTTAATGTGCCATAAATGACTGAGAGGTCAACACCACAAGAGTAACGGTTAGTAGACACTGTGTAGAAGTCATCCTTGGTGTCATCTGGAATATTGAAAGGTGCACAGAGTGATATAAGGGAATCATTAGAAATTGATATATGATTTTTGCTATCAGTATCAAGAGATGATGTTGAGACATGAAGCAGTGGTTTTTTAGATAACTTTTGTTTCTTATATTTAGAGTAATTTTTTCTGTTGTACTTTCTGGTATCAGCCATGATTGATGAATGTTGGAAAATAGAAGAATATCTTATTTATAACATAAAGAACAACTAACAACAAGAAAAAGGATCAGGAACAATAGTTTAATGTATATATGTTTATGTAGTAACAATGCTCCCACTACGAAAAAGGAAAAAGGGGGCACTATTCAAGATTGCGTCGATCGACCCGGTGCGGCTGGTGCACTGGTGAAATGATGCACAGAATTCAGAATTAAAAATTAAATGCTTTAAAAATTCACCAGCCACTTTTGCCACTTTTGCCTTTACCATTTTTTGTATTTATTAATTTGGTATCTTGTTTATGTCTTTTGTTTTGCTTTCTTTATTTGTCTCTGAACGTGAAGTCCACGTATATTATCTTAGAGATACCCATATACAACGGGCTGGCACTCATTCGTCTTTATATTATCAACTTTTCACTGTACATTAGTTTCCTGTTTCATTAACTTACACTATCTTATTATATTACCATATAATCATATTATCACATATCAATTTTTCATATTTCATATCTATTATACATTTACTCTATCATACTTTTCAAGCTAATACTATTTTTACTCATTATAATTACAATAGGTATATATCCATTAACAATATAATCTCACACCATGTCTCTATATGCTTTAAATAATTCGTCTGAAGATTTGAATAATTCTTTGAATAGACTAACAATCAATACAAGTGTTAATAATAACACAACTAATAACAATTCCAGCTCCAATCCAAATTCTTCAACCTATTCAAACAGTTACTCAATTTTGAAAATTAAAAATGTCCCAAACGATATTACTTTAAGGGAAGCATTCCTTATTTTTTCACTTTGTCTAAATGATGTAAATTTTGTTGATATCATTCAAGAGCCGACAAATAATAATCCAATTATCTATTCCAAATTTTATTCTCCTAAAATTGCAAGTCAGGTTCATCAATTATTGAATGATAAAAATTTATTTGGAATTGCATTTCCAAAGGTTCAATGTGAATTAATTCATCAAAATAATAACATAAATAAGAATACTGCTACCCTTAATCCAACTCCTTCAAATAATCTGTTTGCGAATCCTTTTAGCGTACAAATGTCTTCACCTTCTTCACCAAATCTTAATAATGATTCCTTGCTATTAAATCCACCCCAAGATAATTCTCATATCTCAATAATTAATACATCAAATGGTAATATGACTGGTTGGTCAAATGATACTTCAACTCCATTGGCTACTCCAAGTAATAACAATTCTAAAATAATTAGACCTGATGGATTATTATTAAACTCAATTAATTCCATGAATTTGAATTTATCAAATCAATTAATCAATGATTGGTCACATACTCCAACTAATTCTAATTTTTTTAATATAAATGATATAAATTCCCCTGCCAATACTCAATTTAATCTAAATGCAAATCATCTAGAGGATTCTACCAATGTTAATCAGGTAGAAAATTCATCACATTTATCCAGATCAGATACAAACGATAAACTATCAACTCCACAACAACAACAACAACAACAGCAGCAGCAGCAGCAACAACAACAACAACAACAGCAACAACCACCACCACAACAACAACAACAGCAACAGCAATCTCAATCTCAATCTCAATCTCAAAATCAATCTCAAAATCAAAGTCAAAATCAAAGTCAAAGCCAGACCCCCTTATCTACAAATAACTCAGTAGTCCCAGATCTATCTTTATTGGCACGGGTGCCCCCACCTGCAAATCCAGCTGATCAAAATCCTCCATGTAATACATTATATGTTGGAAATTTGCCACCAGATACAACAGAAAATGAACTAAGAATTTTATTCAGATTACAACCTGGATTCAAAAGATTATCATTTAGAACCAAACAAACAAATGGCGTCTCATCACACCATGGCCCTATGTGTTTTGTTGAATTTGATGATGTTGCATTTGCAACTAAAGCACTAGCTGAATTATATGGTAGAACATTACCAAGACAAAATGCAAATAATAGTAGTAAAGGTGGAATTAGATTAAGTTTTAGTAAGAACCCATTAGGTGTGAGAGGTCCTGGTCAACAGAGAAGAGGTACTACAACAAATCCGACCGATTTACAGCCACAAGCATCATCATCAACACCTCAACAACAATTAACAACACCAGTATCATCACAGCCACAATCCTCTTCTCAACCACCAGCCTCCTCTTCTCAGCAACCGAATTTTCAAAGGACAAATTCAATTCCATTATCTAGTAGTTTGGGCAATACTGCAAGCTCCAATTCAATTCCCAATTTAAACTATCCAACAAATTTAAATAATACCAATTTAAATAATGTTAACTTAAATAACATCAATAATAATAAAGGTTTCAATAATTATTTAAGTCATAAATATCCTTTTCAATAAATTGCATCTACAAATTCAATCGTTCTTTTCCAATATTTCAATCAAATCCTTTTGTTCATTATATAGTTATTATTTTCATACGTCATACACAATTTTATTATATAAATATCATCCAATTATTCGAATTTTTCCAACTTATCATATTTATTATCAATATTTTTTTGTTAGATTCATCATTTTTCCTTTTTTTTTTCGTTTTATTTCGATTTTTTTTTATTTTATTATTATTTTACTTTATCCCATTATATATATATTATATCTGTATAACATCATTTCCTGTATAACAAATCAATTCACTTATTAAATAACAATAAATCTCATTCCTTAGTTTATTTTGTAAAATTGATTAATACCATCATATGCAGGAATTTCAAAATCCCAATCATTTGCAATATTTTGTGATATAAATCTACCACCAAGATAATGATTTACATCTTTGCCCAATTTCAAACTACATGGCTTTGGAGCAGTTAGACTAATCAATGCATCGGGCATATAATTTTCTGTACCTGATTCAACATTTGGACCATTGTCAACATCCCAACCTGATGGTACATCAACTGCAAAAATTTTTGTTGATGATGATTTTTGTTTATTTAGTATTTCAATTAAAATTTGATTAAATGGTGCACGTAATGGAGGTTTGAAAGAAAATCCAAACATTGAATCCACAATTAAATTTGAATCTTTTAAAATATCTTTTAAATTAACTAGTTGGTTTGGGTTTTCAGTATCGTTAACAATTGGTATATTAAATACTTCTAATTGCTTTTTCAAATTCTGGAAAAATGGTTCACGTCCAATAATTGGCCAATAAATAGATACATTTGGATATCCAAACAATTTCAAATGCCTTGCAGCAACCAATCCATCACCTCCGTTATTTCCCGGACCACAGATAATCACTACATTTGGATATTTAATAGGTTTATAGTCCGAATATATTGCCTGTGCTACAGATAAACCTGCCAATTCCATCAATTGTTCGAGTTTGTAACCCAAAGTGGACATGAGAGATACATCTAAAGCTGCAGCTGTTTTCGCAGAAAGTGGTTTCAGTGACATTGCATGTATTTGTGTGATGATTGTGGTTTTGTAAAGAATAAAAAGCAATATTGATGGATGATATGTAGACATAAAAAGACAATAGATCAGGAGACTCAGAAATTCTATTTTCTCATTTTCTCATTTTCGTGATTTTTTTTTTTTGTTCTTCATTGAAATTGTTTTGATCTCAACTTTTCTTCTGCGACGTGTTTGTTTAAGGGGTGAACTGCACGTTCTTTTTTGATCACAATTACGTGTTTTATCAAGCATGGTTGGCTATATCAGGAAGAAGGAACACAGAAGAGGTATAAGATTCACCTTGCTGGTGACTGGTGCTCAAGGTACTGGGAAAACAACATTTGTCAATTCGTTATTAGATCAAAACATTTTACCTCATAGATATCAGAGCAAGTCAAACTTCAGTGATTCAAAAACCATCCCAAAGACAATTACCTATACTAATATATCTTCCTTGAATGCTGCTGAACTGGAACGGGACTTTGATGCATCACTTGCTAGTAATGAACCGGGTATTGCGATTACCGAAACGTCAGTTGAAATAATCGATGAAGATGATACCAAAATTTTGTTAACTGTCCTTGATACACCTGGATTTGGGGATAACTTCAATAATTCAGTTTGCATTACAGAAATTTGTAATTTTTTGGAACAGCAATTTGATTATGTTTTAGCGGAGGAAACCAAGGTCAGAAGAAATCCGAGATTTGAAGATACCAGAGTTCATGTCTGTTTATATTTTATCGAACCAACAGGTCATGGTTTAAGAGAATTAGATATTGAAACAATGATTAAAATTTCGAAATATGTTAACATTATACCGATTATTGGACGTGCAGATTCATTTACAGAATTTGAATTAAAAAATTTTAAATCGAATATTTTACAAGATATTGAAAAATTCAAAATTCCAGTTTTCCAATTTCAATACGATGAGTTGGAAACCGATGAAGAGATCATTGAGGAGTCGAGATATTTATCAAAGTTGCAACCTTTTGCTATAATCACTTCTGATACCGAATCAATCATTGATAACAAAAAAACTCGTATTAGAAAGTATCCATGGGGTGTAATTGATATTAATGATACAAATTATTCTGATTTTTCAATTTTAAAATCTGTTTTATTAGGTTCACAATTACAAGAATTAAAGGATATAACACATGATTTCCTGTATGAAACCTATAGAACTGAAAAATTATCAAGTGTTCCAGCTTTGAAAAATGATTTCACTGATTCGAATAACTATTCAAATTTAAATTCAAGTGAACCACCATCAATGTCAAATTTGGCTGAAATTGCAAATTCTAATTCTATGAAAAATTTTGATTTATCTAATACTTCGAATATCACAAATAATTTATCTAATTTATCAATCGAAGAGGAAAAGGCTACAAATGATATGAATGGTAACGATAGAATGATCGATGATGATTCCTCGAAGGCAGTCAAAAGACAAAGTATGGATTCTCATATTTCTAACGTTTCACAATCTACATTTACAAAACCAAACATGTCCGAAAGTTCAATTCATTCCCCACAATTATCGACTTCAAGTGCCACGAGTCATTTCCAAGCACCACAATCAACAATGGATGCTAAAAAATTACGTAAAATCAGTGAAACTGTGCCATATATCTTAAGACAAGAAAATTTGCGTACTAAACAAGCCAAATTAGAAGAACTTGAACGACAAAGTACACTAGAGTTAACCAAGAGAGCTGCCGAACTTGAACGTAAATCAAAAGAATTAAAGTTACGTGAAGCTATGATAAATGAACGTTTATTGAAACAACAAGAAAAACAAGAAAAATCTGTATCGGAAGAGATGGTGTCACCAGTAGAACCACCATCACAATCACGACCACAAAGTGAGGTTGCTGAATTCAATCGTGACTCAACTTTCAGTGTTGAAACTCCTGATCCCTTTGTCGATGTGTCTGAGCCTGCAGAATAGACAATCAACTATATTGTATAAAAGTATTTAGAATAAGAAACAAGGTAAACAAATATAAGTAGAAACAGTACGAAATGCGCTAGCTTAATCATTTCCTAATATGGAATGTGGAATGTGTGCCATCTCCATAGGTGGCACCTACACACAGAAATCTTCACATCGACGCCATTATAAAGAAGCCAAGTTTCTTTTAGATAAACTTTGCATAACCTTCAATAGCTTCTTTCTTTACCAATGAGTTCTTCTATAGACGTTGACGCCCTCAAAGAGTGGACTACTGACTTCAATACCGACATCAAAACACAACTTGGTGGTTCAGTTTTACAACATGCAAACATTGACACTGTATTAATCAACAGGGAACGTGAGATTGCCGATAAGCATGTATTCAATAACAAAATTGAAATTGAAGGTGCTCCAGTTATGGATCAAAAAGCATCAGGTAGATGTTGGTTATTTGCAGCAACTAATTTATTACGTGTTGGTGCAATGAAGACTTATAATTTAAAAGAAGTTAAATTATCGCCTTCGTATTTATTTTTTTATGATAAATTAGAAAGGGCCAATTATTTCTTAGAACAAATCATTGATACTTACAAAGAACCAGTCGATTCAAGATTAATCCAATGGTTTTTAACTAATCCTGTTGAAGATGGAGGTCAATTCACAATGATGTCTCAAATTGCTGAAAAATATGGTCTTGTTCCAGATCAAATTTATCCAGATAGTTTTAACACAACAACATCAAGAATTATGAACAGAATGATCAATTTTAAATTAAGAGAATACGCAATGACTTTGCGTGGTTTGTTAAATGATGGTAAAGATATTACTGAATCAAAGAAAGAAATGCAAAAGGAAATTTATCGTTTGTTAACAATGTTTTTGGGTAATGCCCCAAAACCGGACGAAGAATTTACTTGGGAATTTTATGATAAGGATGGTAAATATAATTCAATTACTACTACCCCAATTAAATTTTCAAGTGAAATTTTAAAATTTGATACAACTAAATATATCTCTTTGTTGAATGATCCAAGAAATGAGTATAATAAAATCATTAAAGTTGATAGACTTGGAAATATTATAAATGGTCCACCAGTCACATATTTGAATGTTGATATGGATAAATTATCCCAAGGTATTGTCAATCGAATCAAAAATAACAAACCTGTTTTTTTCGGTAGTGATACTCCAAAATTTATGGATAAACAGCGTGGTACAATGGATACTGAATTATGGGATTTCCAATTATTAGGTTATGATGTTAATACAATGTCGAAGAAGGATCGTGTTATCTATGGTCACTCTTTAATGACTCATGCGATGTTAATTACTGGTGTTCATGTTGATGAGAATACTGGAAAGCCTGTTCGTTATAGAGTTGAGAATAGTTGGGGTTCTAAGTCAGGTACTGAAGGTTATTATACCATGACCCAAAAATATTTAGAAGAATACGTTTACCAAATCGTCGTCGAGATAGATGAATTGTCTAGTCTAGGCATCGATGCTTCCATCTTGGATTCAAAGGACCAAATTGTTTTACCTCCTTATGATCCAATGGGTGCACTAGCTTTATAAATGTGTACTGTATGGTTTATAAATAGTAATTAGAGATAAGTATTTGTTATTAGCCGCCAACAACCACAAAACTTCGCTGGATTTCCAAATTTCAAATTTTGGTTTTTCCATTATGAAACAGTAAAATGGTGTTTGCTGTACATATTTGGCCTGTCAAAGAATATTTGCTTTTATCTTTGGCATTTACTTAAGGAAACTCAAGATACATATCGGAGATACGTGTGTTCATCAGTGATCACGTTTGTTTACAAAATAAAGACCAGCTTTATTGTGTTTTACAAGTACAGAAGAAGAAACTATAACCCCTCTTCGATAAAAAGAAAAGAATAAACGTACAATTTTAGAACATTTTAATATATACACAAAAATGAAACTAATATGGATATATAACATCCTGCTATGTTTAATATTTGGAAACAGATCATTAGCGTCTAATCATGTAAATAATGATTATGAAAAGAATGACTATTTTACAGTTGAACTGAAGGATAATAGTTATATTCAGCAAGTTACTGATTTACATCCAGATTGGAAATATGAATATAAAATTGATTTTTTGGATAATTTTTATGTTTTCAGTTTAACTAAAAATCATTCAGATATTGAATTGTTTAAAAATTTTCAAGATATTAATGATTTATTAAACGATAGAGACTCATTACACATTGTAAAACGAAATCAGGAATTTATTGATTCTTTGAATGACAACAAAGTCAGTGGCATACATTTACTGCCAAAGAAACAACTTATCAAACGTGCACCCGTTCCAATCGCTAAGCAAGATTCAACCATTGAAGAATTAAACAATATTGCAAAGGAATTTCAAATAAATGATCCAATTTTTAATGAACAATGGCATATTAAGAACGCTGCATTTCTCGGTCATGATGTTAATGTTGTTCCTGTTTGGAGAATGGGTATAACTGGAAAAGGTGTTGTGACTGCATTAATCGATGATGGACTGGATTATGAATCCATCGATTTGAAAGATAGCTATTGCCCTGAAGGCTCATGGGATTATAATGATAATAGGCCAAATCCTAAACCAATGTTGTCAAACGATTATCATGGAACAAGATGTGCAGCTGAAATTGCTGCATCCAAGGGTAATGGTTATTGTGGTGTAGGAGTTGCATATGATTCAAAAGTTTCAGGAATTCGTATATTAAGTGGGGAAATTACTTCTGAACAGGAAGCTGCTGCAATGATTTATGGATTAGATGTTAATGATATTTATTCATGTTCTTGGGGTCCACCAGATAATGGTAAATCTATGGATGCACCAGATAAAATAATTAAAAAGGCAATTTTAAAAGGTATTCAAGATGGTAGAAATGGTAAAGGTGCATTGTATGTCTTTGCAAGTGGTAATGGAGGTAATAGAGGTGATACTTGTAATTTTGATGGTTATACAAATAGTATTTATTCCTTAACTGTTTCTGCAATTGATTATAAAGGATTGCATCCTAGTTATTCCGAATCATGTACTGCAGTTATGGTTTCAACATATTCATCCGGTTCCGGTGAACATATTCATACAACTGATATAAATGGTAAATGTACTGATCAACATGGAGGTACCTCAGCGGCAGCTCCATTAGCTGCAGGTATTTATTCGTTAATTTTAGAGGCAAATCCTGAATTAACCTGGAGAGATGTTCAATATTTAACAGTTTTAAGTGCTTCAGAAATTGATCCATTTCATGAATCTTGGCAACAATCTGCAATTCCTAATCGTAAATATTCTCCAATGTATGGTTGGGGTAAAATCAATGCTGAAAAAATGGTTTTAATGGCAAAGGATAATTGGAAATTATTGAAACCTCAATCATGGTATTATACACCATATCAGGAAGTTAATTTAGAGATAAACAATGAAGTCAAAGAAGTTGAGCATTCGTTTGAAATCACCCCTAATGTTATAACAAAATCGAATTTTGAAAAAATTGAACAAATTACCATAACTGTTGATATAAAATCCGGTAAAAGAGGTGATGTTGAAATTGATTTAATTTCACCTAATGGAATAAAATCAAATTTGGCAAATAAAAGGTATAGAGATGCTGATAGAAATGGTTTTAGGAAATGGACATTTTCAACAGTTGCACATTGGGGTGAAGATCCTATTGGAAAATGGACTCTGAAAGTTCGAAATGTTGATGATAAAAATTCATTGACGTTCCAAGGTTGGCAATTACGTGCATTTGGAGAATGTATTAATCCTGAGCTTGCAAAACGATTTGATATGGATGAAGATTATAGTCAAGTGAATAATGATAATGATGAGAATAATGTCGAAGGAGGTGAAAAAACTACAATAGTTAATGAAATACCTGAGTCAGCTACTACGATAGATTTAGTAAGTACAAGCGAACCAAAAACTATCGACGAGGTGAAAACAACAGAAGAGGTAAAGACAACAGATGAAGCCACTCCAGTGACAACAACAACTGAATCAGTAGATGCTACCATTACAAATACGCCAACTCAAAGTCTTCCAACCTTGCCAATTGAAACAACAGTTGTTCCAGTATCCGAAGGAAATAAAGGAAATACTGGAAATGAAAGCTATGAAAATGAAGATCCTGGACATCATTATTTTTGGTACTTTTTCACATTGTTATTGGTTGGATTTGCTGCCATATTTTTCATCATCAAGAATCGTAAAAGACCAGGACGTGCACGTCGTCGGGATGATTTTGAGTTTGATATAATCAGACCCGATGATGATGAAAGCAGCAGATTTGAATTTGATGATGATGATGATGATGATGATGATGAATTTAATATGGAATATAACGAAGACAATAGACTTAATGATGAAGCAGATATTGATGATTTAAAAAATAGCAATCAAAATAACTTCAAATTAGATAATTTAAAAACATCTTCAGAATTCGATTTAGGTAATTCCGAATTATCAGGACATGAAAAATCACAATCAATTATAAAAGATGCAAAGATAAAGGAAGCTAATGAAGATAAGATTATTTATGATAAACAACATCAACATCGTCTCGAATCAGATACAGATGATGAAAATGATGATGATTATAATGTCGATTCTGATTTGAACTCACATAAGGATACAGATAGATTAGTTGTGTAGATTTTATAAACAAAAAGTATACAAATAGCAAATAGTACTTAATAGTCAATAGCATTACTTTGCACAGCCCTGAAAGACTTTAAGATTCGAGTTTATTTTCCATCATGTTAATGGAACTTAAATATTAATGTCATATTACATATTATTGATTAACACTCAACAAATATAAAGGTAGACATCTTCTATTCGATATTTTCACAGGCATGGTTTCTCCAGTACCCAAACCTCAACCTCCACGCCGACGTGTTGGACAAGACAAACAGACACAAACAACAACACCCCCTCCTTCATCAACTCCGGGTAAACCATCATTATTTGCAAGATATAACGCATTATCTTTTAAAGTTAAATTATATATATGGATAACAACTGCAGGTGTTGCATGGTTGGCGGATTCTATGAGTGAACGAATTTTTGAACAAAATATGATTGAAGAGGAAGCTAAACGTAGAGTTGAAATTGAAATGAAAAAATTAAGAGATAATGAACTTTCAAATAATATACCTCCTAACAAATAATAAATGAATACTTTTAACTGAAAGAAATGATAATATGTATTGTTAATTCTAATTTTACTTTATCTTAATTGTTTACTTGGAAGAGAGAAATGTTTTTTCTTTGATGTTTATGATTTACAATTTTCATTAATAAAAAACAACAAATAACTTTTTTTTAGTATTTTATAGAACAATAATCAATATAGATAGATAATGAAGGAGAAAAAAAAACATGAAAAATTCAAACATTATTAATTCATAGATAAATAGAGGCAAGGATTTATAGCATCAACTTAAGCTCTTTTTAAACTTGAAACAAATTCTAAAAATTTGGCTGGATTTGGATCAATGCCTCTTGTATAGACAAATTCGGAAGCCAATTTAGTGGCAAAAATTGCCTTTAAGTAAGCTTCTGGAACTCTTTCCAAAATTGAATCTAATCCAATCTCGTTCAATAATAAACTTGGTAATGCAGTCTTCAAAACAATATTTCTGAATTCAATATCATCTTCCCATAATTCCTTTGATGATGATAATTCATCACCTAATTTATTAATTGCAACCGATAATTCATCTGATAAATCTGCAAAACTTTTTGAGGTTTCTTCTCTTAATTGCCACAACATATTAAATTCCTTTTCAGCATTTTTTACAATAATTGATTGAACTTCCTTAACGTAAGATTTGTAGAAATCAGGTAAAGTATTTGTCTTTTCATCCATACACATTTTTTGAGAAAAACCTTCATCATCGAATGATAATGCAGCTAAAACTTCTAATGATGATGATGTAACACCACCTTTATTGGTTGATGCATCCTTTAAAACAATTGCTCCTGCATCTTCTAAAATATATTTAGCAGCTTGTGTAATAAATAAATTAGCACCTTCAATAATGATTGGAATGATTGATTTACCGGTTTTTGGATCCAATAATGTACTAACAGTTGAAACATCAATAGAATTTGGTCTACCACCACATGGAGTCCATAAATTTAAAAAATTTGGTGGATAAATTTTTTGAAGATTTAAATGAAATTGATTTCTAAATTGAATACCTGAATGAACAATTTTACCAGTTGGTAATTCAAAATCTTTATCATCAACCATAATTGCATAACCTTTTGGACCCAATTTAGATCTATCAAAACGATTATTACCAAATCTATTATTAGCTAATCTTAATAATTCATCCTTGTCAATACCATCTTCATCAACGATACAACCAAAGCCATCAACAAGACCAACATATTTTTCATTACCAGATAATTTGATTTCATTTGAACCTAAATCACCATCACCACCACCCATTTGTAATTTATTAATTGTAGACCAATCAGTAATATTTAATTTTTTATAAACACCTTGAGTATATGCTCTGACAGATAAAGTAGTCATACCATATTCATCATGTGGAATACCACCAATAGTAGGAGATTTACCAGTAAAGAATGCCTTCCATGGGAATCTAAAAGCTGCACCTCTCTTTTTTGCATGTAATGTTGCCCAATCAACAAAACCTGCAGTATTCTCATCAGGACCCATAAATAACATTTCAGGTTTATTATATAAATCAACAATTTTTTCTTTAGATGGATCATTCAAAATTAATAAATCTAATAATGAATCAATATATTTAACAAAACATTCTTTTGGTTTAGTTTGAGCAGTACCCGGATTAATCAAGATGACACCCTTTGAACCACCTTCTGGAATATCTTTATTCTTTCTTTGTTGAGTTGAAGCTAAATTATAATTTTCATCAAAAATTGATCTCATATTCTTCAAATAAAAATCATCAGATCTTGATAAAACGATTCTAATTCCACCTCTTGCAACATCTCTAAATCTAATATGGAAACCTCTAAATTCAGAACCAACAATGAAAAACATACCATAAGGAGTATTTGGATATTCAGTTTTTGGTAAAAATGATGCATCCAATCTAAATGATAAGGCAATCTTTGAAGTAATAAAAAAATTAGTTTTTAAAATCGATTTGTTAAAAGAATATAAAACTTTTAAAACAGTTGAATAACCATCATTTGTAATATCCCCTAAAATCATATCAAATTCTTCATCATTTTGAATACCTTCAATTTTAGAAGTTCTTTGATAAGATAAAGTTTTAATTAATGAAGAAGAAGTATAATGAGAATCAACAAAATTTTTATATAATTGTTGAATAATATTTGAATTTGATTCGAAAGCTTCAATAATATAAGATTCAGGGAAAGTTTCAGAATTAAATCTTTCTTTGATTTTATTAACTAATTCAATAGTTTTTGGAGTTACAGTTGAAGAATTTAATAATAAATTTTTCAATGATTGATATTCAGGACCAGTTCTATTTAAAAAATGAGTTGCAAAAATAACACCACAATGAGCATAAATACATTCTTGAATTGACCAAATACCTTGTTCAAATTTTGAATAAAATTTATTATCAGGAATACAATATAATAGAGAAGCATCCTTTGTTAATTGTAAAGTTGTTAAAGAAGATTCAACTTCAGGATTACTTTCTAAATACATTGAAATAATTGTATAATTATTTGAAAAATTTTCAACATATTTTCTTTTTAAATTTAATTTGTAATAATTTGCTAAAGTTGATAAAGCAGAATTATATCTATGAGATGAACCTTTTTTAAAACCAATAATAACTCTAAGTTCACCATTTTCAGTTAAAGTATAATGTTTAACAACAGGACCTTCAGTTGATTTTAATTCATCTAAAACTTCAGAATATAAAGTTTTAGTATGATCAGTTGCAATTTTAGAAAATGTTTTATCAGAAATTGAATCAATTGAAATTTGATGAGGAATTTTATTATATTCACATTTATAAACGAAATAACATTTAATTAATTGATCATTTGGTAAAATTGAATTAAAAGATTCTAATCTATAATAAGAATCTTTTGAATCTAAGAATAAATCATCAATTTCCTTTTCAAAATCAATTCGAGAATCATCACTTGATTGGAAATAGACGGCATGATTATCAGTAATTTTTTTAAAATGAATATCATTTGAAGAATTAATTGAAGCATTAATCTTTGAAGAATATAAAGCTAAAATATTTGAAACAATATTTGAAACTGATTCAGAAGCAAAATATGTATCATTTAATCCTAATTCATTATAGAAAAAATTTGTTTCAGATTCAATTAAAGCTTCAGGAATTAAACCATTATTATCCAATGCATCCATAACTAAATCCATTTGATCATCCCTTGATTCGAATTTTGAATGGATGTAACCATTGGCAACAACATCTTCTTTTGTAATATTTGAAAAGGAAGATTGAGAAAAATTATTGTCTAAAGTTAGACTAGCAAGGTTTGGAATTGCAGCTGCCATTTTATTTTATTTTTGTAAAACCGCAAGCTGGGGGGTGTAAGACTTAATAAATTAAGAATAAAATATATAAGCCTTAAAAGTAGAGATATAGATAAACAAAAAGTAGAAGAAAAAAAAGAAAGGAAATGTAAGATTTATAAGAGATTTTACAACAAAATTTAGAAGAAGTAACGGGGTTAAAGGAAATGAAATGTAACAGGTAGGAAACCAGTGACAGAGAAACCTTAGAATTGGTCAACACTTAGCGGGGGGGGAGGTTATCAATAGGTATTTATAGCCAAAAAAAAGAGGTATTTAAAATGAAGATTAACACATAAAAACAAGGGCAAACTGCATCAAATCTAATTGTTGAGCCCCATGACCCATACTTACAATTATAAATTATAGTTAATCCCGCCCGTCCCAAACGGGAAATTTCAAATTGCCTTGTCACTTGCACAGCCGCCATCCACAGCCCGCCTTTCTTTCCGGTATCCGTTATACTTCAAAATAGAAGTTCCTTTTGTATATTATAGGGGAAAGGAAAGGTAAAGTTAAAGGATAAGGGTGTATAGATGGAAATGTATTTCCGTATGGTATAATATATATGTATATATATGTATGTATTATATATGTATTATATATATTTAATATTTAGTTGTTAGTAAGTAAACGTAATAATACTTATTATATCATCTTAAAAGATGAGTGATCATATAGTCATTCTAAGCATTGACCATGTATTATTTACTTAACTGACCTTTCTTTACGGAATTATAGACTGACCCCCGGGAGAGAGAGAGCGCTGGCGGGAATTCCCGCCTGACAGTGTATAGAATATAGAATATTTATTATACGATAAAATTTGGCCTTCTAAAACACCCGCGCGCATCCCAAGTGAGAGATTCCTCTATAATTGAATGCCCCATCCAAATACCTAATACTAAAGAGTATCAAGCAAGTCTATGCGCAGAATCATAGAAATGAGAAATGACTGATTGACTCAGAGTTAGAATGATCAACTGAGTAGAAATCCTTACTTTAACCTTCTCCTTAATTTCATTTAAGGTCACTGCTTGTTCTCCGCTAGCTAGCTTGTGTTGTAGTACAATATTGACAATGCTGGTTTAGCTGTCATATTAGATTAATAGAAAATTAAGTTTAAGAAATTGTTTGTTCTTTCCTGTTCTCTGTAAATCAACAACTATGACAAATCCACAGTTAGCAAACGTTTTTTACTTATTAAGTATTTATTAATTTAATAATATTTAATATTCTATAAATTTTCTTTAACCATGAAGTTTTAAGTTTTAGAGTTTTACTAATTTGCAAGAATATTAATAGATCTCATATCTCATACTACTATTAAAGAGACTAATACTAGAACACACACTTTCTAAACTTTCCTTAAGTTGAAAATTGAAAAATTAACACGCGCGCCACTATGTTAAAGGGGGCTTTCAAATTTGATTTTCATATTGAATATTCAGTATTCAGGTACACACAAACACACTTAACAATAGAGTATATTAATAGTTTTGTCTCACTTTTTATTTTCTTTTTTTCCGCGTTTTCAACAAATGGAAATTTCAATTCTGGCGTGTGTAATTGATAAACGCCATGAATGTTACTGATCAAATCTTAAAACTGTATACTGTATTAAAATAAAATATTATTTACCTACAATATACATCTGTTTATTAATTAAACAACTGGTATTATTCTTTGCTACAATGCCTACACTTCCATCATCTCTCCCCTTCAATATAATCGTTGTAGCTACAATCTCAGTTACCGCAATATCTTGGATAATTGCATTTGCTGGTTCAATTGCATCATCACAATCAATTCAATATTTCCCAAAATTTACTTGGTGGGGGTTGGTTTTCGAATTAATTATAGTTATTCTTATACCAGTATTATATTTCTCAAATTCAATATATTATTATCGTTCATTTTTATTATGTGTTTTATCAATTGCTTTTATTTATACATCAAATTCAGCAAATAATTTAGTTTATTATAATAATTCCTCTGCATCAGCTGCTGGAACTGGATTTATTTTATTAAGCATAGCTAACTTTTTATGGTTGTTTTATTTAGGTTCTGATCCAAATGCTCCAATTATTACTTATATAAATAAATATGGTGGTCCAATTCAATTAACTTCATCTGATTCAAAAAGAAATTCAAAATCTAATAATCAAAGATCTTCTTCTTATAATTATGGAAATACTCAATCTTCAACAAATTTAAATAATAATGATGATTTATATAGTGGTTTAGAGGATTCACACGAATTAGCAGGTTTTGAAAATCCTGTAAATTCTTCTTCTATACAATTACAACATCATCAACAAGAATCTCAATTTAATGATTCAGCCTTTAAACAAAGTGGTATTAATGATAATTCAAATGATTTTAATAATATTAATCATGAAGGTACAAATTTTACAGGTATTTCATCTGTTTCTGGTTACATGGAATCTTATCCAATTCTTGTACGAGCATTATATACTTATAATGCAAATCCTGATGATGTTAATGAATTATCATTTAATAAAGGTGAAGTATTCAGAGTTAAAAATACAAATGGTAATTGGTGGCAAGCAAAGAATAAACGTGGTGAAATTGGTATGTGTCCAAGTAATTATTTAGAAATAGTTACATAATCAATATATATATATAAATTATGTTTAATCTTTTAATGCTGAAATTCAACATTGTCGTCTTCTTAATGATAAAAGTCCTTTATTTAAAAGCTTTAAAGGTAAAATATCCAAAATTATTAATCTTAATGCTCAGGTAAACTGTAAATTCCACCGTTCTCTTTAACCCGAAAGATAACCCTTTGTAGCCCAGAAAATATGAAATTAGATAAGCTAATACACTTTAGGATTTCACAGAGATAACAGCTGTATCACATTCGACATCATTAATCTCTTCCTCATCTTTTCCAAACCTTAACATCCACACACTTTGAGAGACAAATAATCCAATCTCTAAGGCAATCATAGTCGTATATAAGATCATTCCCAACACATCAAACTTCCCCAAACACATTGCAGCCATACTGAAAACTGCACCAGATGAATCAATTGCTAAAAAGAGAAAATTTATCCCAACAACCCTACCTCTTCTATGTAATAATTCCCAATATGGTGGAAGTAATCCAACACAGATGAATATAGTTGATAATATCCCAAAAATAATGTTTGGCCAATGTATACCCTTTAAGTAAAGAGGTCGCAACCATACAACAAAACCAACTTCTAACCCTATCCATAACATCAAAAATGTAACTGAATAAACAACAATTCTCTTCCTATTATATGAATTTGGTGGATAATACATTGATTGTATCCATGCAATAAAACAAAAAGTGGTGAACAAATGTGGCTGTAATTGTAATGGAATATACGAATTGGATACAACAAAATATATACACATGAATAGGCCAGCAATACACCATAAAACCATGAATATTGGGGGGAATCCCTCGGCATCTTTATGTTTATGAAGAAAGTAGATTTGTGGTATGAGTTGGATACACCATAAAATTGTCCCTATAGTTGAGAGTATCGTAGATATAGTATTGTCACTAGTCATAAGATAAACTCTAAACTTTGAGGTCTTGATAAGGGGAAAAGAACACAGGGTGCCGAAAAACAGGAAACGATAAGGAGATATCGATCGGTATCAATAAATGTTGAAAATTTTAAATTTTTATCTTATATATATATATTATTGCAATCAAAACAATCAAATCTTGTCCGTTTTCGTTCGACTCTTTAATTAATTGAAGTACAAAGTTCTGTTGGTATCCTGATATCGACGTTGATATACTAATTTGACCAAGATACAGTATTACCGATTATCTCCATGTAAAATTCATGTTAAAAATTAAAAGTTTTTGCGCGTTCCCTTTTTTTGAGTGTTAAAGGAAAATAGAAAATATTTAACATAAACAAATTGCTAAACTGAAACTACATAGAACTCAACTTAAACCCCATAACCCATTTCAATTCTATATGCAGATGACGTCAAAATATCTTCCGTCTTCTGCATCGAACAACAACACATCGCTTACCAAAGTAAGTCGATTGAACACAGCTAATACAACAAATAATACTACTACGATGATGAATATCAATGTGCCAACGACAGCTAATAAACATAATGTTACTGTTCCTAATGATATCGATTTTGATTTTGATAGTGGAATACGTCCACCTAAATTATCACCTTACGCACTATCCGTACTTGACGACAAAATAAAAATGAAGGACAGTTACAGCAACAATTCCATTAACAAAGAAAATATTCCCATTAATACACCTAAAAGCAATTTGAAATCGGCAACCTTAAATTCAATTACTTTGCAAGACGTTACAGCATCCCCTAAAATCAATTTAATTAATAATACAAATAGTAATAGTACTTCTAAACATTCTAAATTCATGAAAAAGTTGGGATTAGGGGCACCTCGAAGGCTGATGAATAATGGTGAATTCCAATCTACTAGTACTACAAATGCTGCTACTACATCTACGACTAATACCCATTTAACGAATATTAGCAACAGCACCAATTTGCTTCCAAGAATTCGAAATGATAATACCATAGCATCAAGTAAATCAGATAGACAATCACAAAATAATCGAATATCTACAGATCCTGATCGTAAGCATTCGTTGACTTTAACGCCTAATAGATATTCTCCGATACATAAACGATTAACATTGACAAATACGAATAATAAATCTGAGAACCTTATAACTACACCGACAAAGAGCAAATCTTCTACGAATTCCTGTGAATCTCCCGAAATTGGACGAAGGGCAGAACTAAACCTATCTGATGAAAAAGTAAATGGGGGAGTTGTTGACATCTTTGAACATTTAAGACCACAGAATACAAATAAAATCAAAGGAAAGGAAAATTTTGTGTTAAATCTCGACACCAAATCTGAATCTAATTTTGATCATATTCAGACATTGGTTGATAAGAAAAAGGAAATTTTACAATTGAAAAAAGAAATTGAACAATATAGAGATGAGCTGGACAGACAAAGATCAATCATGCATGAACAAGAATTAAAACTTAATTTGACTTCTTCTGCATCATCATCATCTGATAATCAAATTTTGGAAATCAATAAACGATCATATAAATTATACGAACAAATTGGTAAAGGTGGATCATCAAAAGTTTATAAATGTTCAATGCTTGAATCACCGAATAAATATTTAGCAATAAAAGTGGTTAATTTAGAAGATCATGAGATTTCAACAATTCAAGAACTAAAAGGAGAGGTAAAAATTTTGCATAAGTTGAGACATTGTTCGAGAGTTGTTAGATTATTAGACTATTTAATTACTTCGAAACATATTTATTTTGTAATGGAATGTGGTAATCTTGATTTGGCAACTGTACTATCAAATAGACATTCATTGAAAAAATTTTATGACTTAGAATTTATTAGATATCATGCACAAGAAATGATTAAGTGTATTAATACAATTCATGAATTGGATGTTGTTCACTTGGATTTAAAACCTGCAAATTTTGTCTTTGTATCAGGCATTTTGAAATTGATTGACTTTGGTATAAGTAATTCGATAAAGGGGCATACGGTTAATGTTTATAGAGAATTTCAAATGGGTACACCTAATTATATGGCCCCTGAAACATTAATTGATTCTGCAGAGAATGAAAATGGTTCAACCATTTGGAAAGTTGGGAAACCTGCAGATATTTGGTCATTTGGATGCATATTATATCAATTAACATATGGTGTAACACCATATGCATCATATAATGGTACAAAAAAAATATTAGCAATCACAAATCCTTCAATTAATATCAATTATCCAATCAATGTTGTAAATTTAAGGAAGAAAGAAGAAGAAAGAGAAATCAGTGATTCCAAAGTTTGTCCATATTTAATAGATATGATTAGAAGGTGTCTAATCAGGGACCCGACTAAACGAATCAAATCTGATGAATTATTAAACCATTCGTTTATAAATCCTGTTGTTATTGATAAACCCTTAATCAAAGAGGTTGTTCGAGGTTGTGTTGGATTTGGTGGTAAACATCCTGAACTAAAAAATATCGCTTTAGGTATTGACAATAGTAATAACATTCTTGATTATAAGGATAAAAAGTCTCAAGATAGATTGGATAGATTAATTGATGGTGTTTGGAAACGAGTCAGTGGTGAAAAAATTGAATAAATTTATAGAATTTGGCATTGTGTAATATAAAATAGAAATTTGCATTGTATAATATTAATAATAACAAAAATAATAGTGAATAATTGTAATAATCTATCGCATAATGTTTTTTCTTTAAAATCTACATAGCAGTATAAACGGTATACGCCCATATAATCCTAACGAGGACCTAATTTTTCTAAAATTCTAGGACCTTGTTCCTCCCATTCCTGTTTTGAGATCCACATATGATCTTTATCAGCCATAATATTAGCCAAGACAGCACCACCTATAAAAACCATATGTTTTCTACGTGGAGGATCTTCAATTCTAACTTTAAATTTTTCTAACCTTGTTGGATCACCATTCAAAACTTTAACTAACCATTGTTGTTTTAATTCTTTTTCTAATCGTGATGGTAAACCTGGATACATTGAAGAACCACCGGATAAAACAATTGATTTGTATAAAGTTGATCTAATGTCAACATCACATGATTGAATTGTATTAAATAAAGATTCACCAACACCAGGTTGTTCAATATCAACTAATGAAGGCTGAAATAAACATTCAGGTGCTTCAAATCTTTCGGAACCAATTTTAATAATTCTACCATCAGGTAATTCGAAATTTTTGACTAATGAAGTTGTTTCATTTGATAGTTTTGTATCAAAATCCAAATCATATGAAGCATAACATAATTGTTCCTTTATTTGCCTAACAGTATCAAAATCTGCTGTTCTGTTAAATGCATAACCTCTTCTTAATAATAAGTTAATTAAATTTCTAGTAACATCTCTACCAGCAACATCCAATCTTCGAGTTTGATGATTCAAAACAACAGATTCATAAACTGGAACAATATGTGTAACACCATCACCTGAATCGACGACGACACCAGATGATAAACCTTGAGCATACAAGGCTAAAACTGCTTGAATTGCAACATAAACACCACCAAATTGATATTTTTCAAACATCACATCACACATTAATTCTCTATTCTTTAATGGGTTCATTGGAGGTTCAGTTAACAAAATCTTTCTTCCTTGAGTGTTTATTTTCATACGTTCATAAAACGCATAGTCCCAAAGATGTTCCATATCCTCCCAATTCTTGATTATACCATTTTCCATTGGATAGGAAATTTGCAACATACTTCTGACAGCTGCTGCTTCGTCACCGCACATTATATCCTTAATTTCAACATTATCTAATGAACGTTCTTCAGCTCTTAAAATTGGGCGTCCCACCATCGATGGGAAAGTATGATCTGGGAAATTGGTACCGGCCCTACCAATCTTTACAAAACCGGTACCTTGATCGAGGACAATTGGTTCCATTGTGTGTGACAATCTAGTAGATACGTTTTTGACTAATCAGTTACTATTAACGGTTGTATTTAATTGCCTTTGTCTAACTCTCATCATACAAGTTTCTATACTCAAAAATCAGAAAATGTCCATGTCGCGTCGACCGACCGCACCATAAATATTCGGCTGATTACAACATCACATCAACACAATTACTGTACATACATCCAAATCAACTACACAATTCTATGACTATAATTATATTCCAATAGCTATCCTATTTAAATAATGTACAATTTTGATTATCCTAATTGAGATCTCTTTCTTCCCCTCATTCTCACAAGTGACAACCTTCTTTCTACATCTCTCCATTGGGTTATCTTTTTTTGCTCTACATGGATATTGTAATATCCTTCTAAAAGCCATTCTTTGTAAAGCTCTGAGTATAGAGGATGAGTGGAAATAAGTGCACGTTCAAGGACATATAAATCCACTGCCCGATCCTCGATGAGTGAAGAATAACTAGACAAACCGAAATCTATTAGTGACAGTCCTAATTTGTCACCCTCTTTAGTCAGCACAATATTTGAACTCGTTAAATCACCATGTACAATATCATTTAAATGAAGTTGTGCGATTTCAGATCCAACTTCACGCATTACATCTTTAGCCTGCATCCCTACTGCTTCTGCCTTTCCTTGCTTTTCAAGCCACCATAACCAATTTTTCAAGCTACTAAAATCTCCATTATCTAACCTAAACCCAAGACATTCCATCCAAATAACCCCATTTGGTGCATCAATACCGATTAATTTTGGTGCTTTGACATTTAATGTGTATAATTTGCTTAATAATTTTGCCTCACTTGCAGTCCTACTTTTAGTAATTTGTAAATCTAATTGTTCATGTCTGTATGGTTTTCTGGGTCTATATTTGATGATATAATGTTGACTATTATCCAATCCTAATGGTTTAATATGCTCTGGTAAATATGGATGTTTTGATGAAACAAAAACTAAAGCTTCTGCCCCTTGTGATAATAATTGTAAATTGAATCCGGGGAATATCGTATTAACCTTCTCAATAATCTCAGCACTCATCCTTATTACCTCCAACGGTAGAAGAAAGAAAAGATTTACACTCAAGTTTAAACTACCACTCTATACATTAACATAAAATTTCTCAAAATGGAAGGTGTTGAAATTCGCTGCAGTTAATTCTTAGAGATTTTTTCCGGCTCTTCTATGTTTTATGTTTAGACATCACAAAATTCATTGTTTATTGTTTACATTTCCAAAATCAATCTAGAATTATGTCATCTATACCCCCAACAACCCCCGTCTTAGGAATACCATCACAGCACTTGACAACAAAATTACCCTTTCAAACCACTTATGAAGAATATGACAAATTTATTACTGAAATCAATCCAAATATTTTAACATTTTCACCATTACAAAATACCCCAGAAACGTCAACAAATGAAACAACAAGTACGTCTATTCCTGATCCATTAGCCTTTAGCAAACATTTAGAATCTGTGAAACATTTGGAATCCAGATTAAATTATAGATTTCTTGAACTTGAAGCAAAATTAAGATTTTTAAGATTATTAACCGCTGGTACGGAATTATCAAGTACTGAATATAATACCATAGATACAGATTCTGAACAACTACAGACAAAGATAGAAAATCTGGATTTGCAAATTGATAACTTGAAAAAAATAAATAAAAATTTAAGGAAAAAAATAGGTAAATGTTTTCATCAAACGGAAATTAGGAGATGTATTGATGGTAAATCAATACTTCAAGATGAAATTGATTCAATGATAGGAGAAATAGGTGAATTTAGACAATTTTTTGAATCTAATGGATTACTAAATGATAATCCTTTGGACGATGTTGTTGAATGGGCCAAAAATTTACTGGATGAAAATTTATTAGGTTTAGATATCTTACAGAATTTAGTAAATAAAATCTATATGGAAAAGGAATCTCTAACTAAAGAGTTAATATTATTAAAGAATGAAATGGATAAATTAATCAAAGAGGAGGAATCTATAGATCTAGAATTAATTGAATTAGAGAATGAAAAGATAAAACTAGAAAAGGAATTGAATATTCTATCAGCACACGAAATTTCAAATATTGAAAATGATTCAATCAGTAACTATAATTTACTTAATCAACTTGTTGATATATGGAAAGCATTTTAAAGTGGAAAGGAAGTCGTTATAGAAATAAAAATATGTGTAAAGCGTTAAATTAAATAAAAGATGGTGAATAAAACTCGTTCTAACTGTTTCGACGCATTAAAAAGGCACCCATTGCGCCTAGATAACCTTCGTGATTCAAAAAATATGCTTTCTTTTCACTTTGTGACCAAAAATCAATTGCAAAACTCAAAGTTCGTATAGTTTGATTATGATTTCTAATATAAGAACCAGCAAAATATATTTTTTTCAAGTTATAACGTTGAGCTTGTAAATATGCAATTTGTCCTATGTTATAACTTACAGCATATAATAGAGATCTCGCAATATCCTGTTGGTTAAATTTTTCCAATCTTTCAGATCTCGTCAAAGATTTGCCTTCATCTGTGTCTATAACTTCTTTAAAGACTTTTCCCATTGAAGAGGCAATATGATTTGATTTTAAACCAATTTTATTATATGACTTACCATAAATATCACCAACTAATAAATCAACATTTTCATTATTACCATTTGAAGCCATTTCTAACATTTCATCAAAGCTACTACAATCTGTTAAAATTGACAATAAACCCCATAATGTACCACCACCTAATGATGAACCACCCACTCTTTCAAAATTCCCCTCATTTGGACCAGTCACTTTAATCATTGAAACTCCTGAACCAATATTCACCAAAAGGTAGGGATAAATATCATTCTCTTTTTCACTATTGTTGTTTGATGATAAAATATCATTAATTTCAATATACTTATTATCATTCTCATTATAATAAAATATTTCATTCTTTATACCAGTTATGAAAAAATCTAAGCCAATTATCAAACATTGCATTTCATCTTCCTTTTGAATTATTATATTGGGTAATTCACTATTTAATTTGTCATAATATTTATGAGCACCACCACCAGTTGCAATTATTGTATTTAAATTTTTATTTTCATTAATTACATTTTTAATAAATTTTATAAATTCATTTATTTTATCAGTTTCAATTTTGAAAAAATTTAATCTTATACCAGAATTCATTAAATCTTTCGTAAAATAGCACATTTTTGCCAATGAACCTCCAATATCAATTGAAATTTCATTTATATCAAGAATTGAATGATTTGGGAATGCAATGTCTTTAGTATCTGGAATTGAATTAAAATTGTACTCACCTTGATCGTTCACTATATAAGCATTTGATAAATTTAGTGGTTTTTGGTTATTACAATGGTTATGAATATAGATACTATTTTGTCTTGAAGAATTTTGTGATGAACTAGAAAACGATGAAATATCTGAATCTATCAAGTGTATTGTATCATTTGAATTTGTTGGAGAAGTCGGAATTGTAGTATTTAATGACATTAACGAGGTTTTGGAGCTAGTATCAATGATGTTATTAATTGTTGGGTGGGTATTAACTTTATTGAATTCTCCTATTTGATTACAATCAGACATGTAATTTGGGCTAAAAAAAGGGAGGGTGTACAATCAAACAAGAGTTTCTAAATAAAACCAATATATATCTGAAGTAGATAAGGTGTAAAAGTTGGATATTTAGTAGAAATACAAACAACAGAGCCAACATATATTCGGGAATTAAAAAATTAGAAATTAGAAATAGGCAGAGTCATGTAACGATGAAATTTTTCTGAGGGTTGAAGGAACGAGCTGGGGCGGAGTAAACGAGCGAGCAAAATTGGAACGGTTTTTTTTTGTGTTTTTGTGTTTTTATTTAAAGGTTAAGTAAATAGTAAATAGTAAATAGCAATAGCAATAGCAATAGATGGATTAAATACAAACAAGATATCATTTATAAAAGGAATAATAGTTAATGGAAGTTGGTTGAATGAAACTAAAACAGGTTTACCATTCAAGACCATGGGATTCGGAAGGATTGGACCCCATACATTCGATACCAGCACAAATTTTTTCAAGTTCTTCAGCTTCTTCACTTTGTTTGGTTGTCAAAGCAGCAGGATTGACAGGTCTACCAGCAGCCTGTTCAATAGCGTAATGTTTTTTAACCAAGTCTCTAACTAAACCTTGGTAATATAAGACACCCTTCTCTTTAGTTGGATGTAAATAACCAGTGGTGTAGACACCATTGTTTAGATTTTTTTGGGTTGCTTCACATAAATTGTAATCTTCAATTTCAACTTGTTGTAAGAAATCAACAAATTCTTTCTTTTTCTCATCAGAAGTTCCCTTCTTTGTATAAATATCATATTGTAAAATAGTTCTACTTGCAGAAATTGGTAAAACTCTAATTGAATACCAAGCTGGAGAATAGCAATTAACACCATTAGTTGGGAATAAATAACACCATAAACCATTGAAATTACCACCTGGATTTTCCTTCTTTGGAGCTTTAGCTGTATCTCTCTTCTTACCAAAACCAAACCATGAAGATTCTTGATCTGGATCTGCATTATCTTCAACAATTGAAATTTCTTCTTCCGTGATTTTGGCATAATGTCTACAATAATTACCCTTTGGAACAACTTTATAAGTTTCCATCTTAAAGGCTTGGTTCAATCCTGGGTGGGCTGTTGGACAATGATAACATTCTTGATATCCATCCATCAATGTCTTCCAATTGAATTTACCATCTAATTCGTATGACATATGGTATTCATAGTCATCAAAATCATATTCATCCATTTCATCTTCTAAACCAGCAAAAAATTCTTCAAATGGAACAGCATCTTCAGTATTGTCAAAATTTATGAATACTAAACCTTGCCTTGAGACATGAGTTTTAATTTCATACAATGAATTTGCCTTAGGATCAAAACCTTCGATATTATCAAATTGTGGGGCTTTCTTTAACAAACCATTAGTATCATAAGACCAGCCATGATATTTACAACCTAAAATTGTAGATGAACCTTGTTGTTTTCTAACAACTGGATATGCTCTATGTCTACAAATATTGTGGAAACCTTTGATTTCACCTTCCTTTGTTTTGATAAGGAAAAAATTCCAACCTAAAAAGTTGAAAGCATAATAATCACCAGCTTTGGTAAATCTGTTCTTATGAATACAGAATAACCATGATTTAGCAAAGACGGCTCTCTTTTCAAAATCAAGAACCTTTTCAGAAGTCCACCAAGATGCTGGTAGCGTGTGTTTACCAGGTAATAATTTATCTGATTCAAGATCTGGAGGAGGAGCAACTGGAGCGTGTTGAACAATAGTAGCCATATTGTTTTGTTTGTTTGTTTGTTTGTTTGTTTTTTATAGACACAAAATTCTTACATGGAATTATACTGTTTAATTGACGGGGATTCTGGTTATTTAAATAAGCTAGGAGGTTGAATATCGGTATAGATGGAGGCAGATAAAGGTACAGAAGATAGTATAGAGATAGCATAGATAAACTACAAGAGGAAGGAAGCTTTTGGAATTAAGTTACCGCATTAGGCAGGTAGAATTCGGGGCAGGGAGTTGCCGTTTTCGGTAAGTAGATTCTGAGCGATATTGTTAGCGGTTTGATGTTTTTATGTGTACAATATGTACTGTTATTTGTTATTTGTTATAGTATAGACAATTTGTTGTGGCTTGTACTTTATAATATAATAATAAAGAAAACAAGAACAATGATTAAACCAGTAAACCAATTTAATTACATTAAAACATTTAGTTAATAAAATGAAATAGATTAAAATAACTTGAAATTTTTTGTAATAATTTGAAATCGTTGAAAAAATTTTAAATAAAATGAAACATAATAATTTGGATTTAAGATTTAATTCAATCCATTAAATGTTATGAACCAAAAAACTATGTAATTGAAATGAGGTTCCTTTGACAGAGACATTGTTACTCAAAACTTCGGAAGCAAACCTTATTTCGCACGATGGTGATGATGATCGCCTAGTAAATAGTAAATAGTAAATAGTTTTTAATAGACTTGTGAATGGATGCTTACAAATTCAGGGATTTGATGATGGAGTCTCTCTTTATTGTTTTCGATATTAGCATTACTGCCGCTATCCAAGATGTATTTCGTAGAGTTCTCAACGATAGATGTGCCGTCGTTTGAAAATTCTAAAACATACAGTTGGTTTTTATTGATCTTTGCCTTAAAAAATTCAGAGTCTTGGTATGACTGACTAAAAGCAAGAAGCCGAACGATAGCCGTATGACCATTCTTAACCAAAGAATCACGAGGAAAGATGAGAACTTGATCGGACAGGAAACCAACAAAATGACCAGCTGCAGTTAGATGGGTAACGCTTAAAATTTTATGTTCAGACATTGGAACATAATAAAATAAAAGTTTTGTATTCAAGACGGTTTACAACCAAAACCTTTTGTATGAACAAATTTACCATTGAAACCTTTAACGGAGGTATGTAACGGTTGAAAATTATGGAGGGTGTTCCTGATTGTTTTTGATATTAGCAGTACTGCCACTATCTAATATATATTTAATAGTATATGTGATTGTTGAAGATTTTTTGTCAGTCTTTAAATTATCTAATAAATTATAACAGTATAAATTTTCAATAATCGGTTGTTGCTAAGATGTTGGGGTTCTCTTTAAAAGTGTTTCCATTTGCATTCACTTTCGTGCTATTTGGTAATAAGAATTTACAATATGTACCAAAAACACATGCTTGAGGTTTATGTGGAAGTTCAAATTTGTCACACCATCGCAAACCAGGCAATATCGTAAAGCCGTTGGGTTTCATTCTTTTAAATTGGGGTGAACGTAATTCAAATTTTGAAATAATTTCCGCTTCAGTGAAGTCGTCATCTGGAGTTTTGGTTGGTATCATACATCTTTAGTAATCTTCATGGTATCAGTAACATTTCATTATTGGTTGGAACTTCATTCGATTTTGACTTTTTTTTTTTATTTGTAATAATAGTAACTTGAATATATGTATCTGATTTCGTTTTGACTCTTAATCTGTAGTAATTTTGCCTGTGTACAATTACTAATGGTATATATTTATTGAAAGGGTTAAGATACATCTGGGCCTTCTTGAATATCACGTAGCTCCTCTTTCTCAGAATTCTCATCTTTAATTTCTACATCCTCCACACTGATTGGAGTACTGAAGATGTTATCAGTAACAGCGTTAACATCTTTAGTATTACTGATGCTTGTTAACATCAATACGTACTTGTTTGAACGTCAATTAAATTATTGAAAGACAGTTTAAGTTTTTAACCAAAGTAAGTCTAATAAGTATCTATTAATTTAATTTTTTTGACTCTTAATCTGTAATAATTCCACATGCTTATAATTAATAATGATATTGATTGGAACATATAATAAATTGGACAATTTATGTCCAATGTTTATAAAAGTTTCCCCATCTGTGCATCAAATTTTTCATTTTTCATTTTAAGATTTAGAGTTTAGAATTTAGGATTTAAATAGCTATTTTCTATTTTCTATTTTCTATTTTCTATTTTTGTTCTTTTAATTTCCGCTCGCCGTTTACTGCAAATTTCATCTTGACATGATGATTATTGACGGTTTTTCCAAGTAGGCTTTGTGGTGTGCACAGTGCCTCTAGGGAGCTATGGCTGCCATATTCAGCAACGAACTAAATGAAAGTGGGATTGTTCTCAATCTCGAGTTTGAACTTACAAATCTCCCAAATAATGGTGTAGCACCCGATTTAGATTTGGTTGATATAACTTGTCCTATCTTAATACAAACAGAAAACCTGAAATCTTCAATTATCTATACCATTTATCAAATACCAAATACCCTAAAATTCAATATATCATTGGTTGATCTTGAATCTATCAAACGACTAGATTTGAAAAATCAAACTATATATTTCACTATCAATGAAATTTCGTTTTCCTTATCAATTTTGAATTTGATCCAATTATTTATGGCAAAAATATTCTCAATGACTAAATCA
Organism: Pichia rugopelliculosa; assembly: GCA_030570335.1. Taxonomy (NCBI): domain Eukaryota; kingdom Fungi; phylum Ascomycota; class Pichiomycetes; order Pichiales; family Pichiaceae; genus Pichia; species Pichia rugopelliculosa. Next base: position 7,465 of record JAJLVQ010000026.1, on the reverse strand, counting down.
ATATCTGAAAATTTGTTAAATATTAAATTTGATATAAAGATTGATGATAGTGACAATAAAGATACTACATATTTGAAAGATTTGCTAGAATATCTTATAAATTCAGAAAACAATGAAATTATCAATACGTTAACAAAACCAAAAATTGATATATCATCATCAATGGAAACAAACTCTGATTTAAATTCTTCAACTTCGAGCATAAATAATCAATCTTCATCATCAGTTAACTTAATGCCAATTTCAAGTCCGAGGAAAAACAACTTATCAAAATTATTAACAACGAAAAATATAATTAACAAAAGGATTAGATCAAGTTCAAATCTAAACTCAAATTCAAACTCAAATTCAAACTCCACTTCAAGCTTAGATTTAACATCAGATTCAAATCTCGATTTGAATCATGATGATACTGATGGTTTTCTTATATTGCAAATTGAATCAGCGAAGGGTTTACCTCCTTTCAAGAATTCAACACATTTAGGTTACGATATGGATCCGTTTGTCGTTGTTTCATTTTCAAAACAAATCTTTAAAACATCTGTATGTAGGCATGCACTTAATCCATCATGGAAAAATCAATTAATTAATATCAGGGTTAGTAAATATTCATTTAATTTTAAAGTTAAGTTAAGCGTATATGATTTTGATATTTTCACATTTAATGAAGATATTTGTTCTACATCAATTGAAATTAATGATTTTATAAATGAATCTGAATATAATCGTGATGATTCCTGGACTTACAAAACAGTTCCTTTGATGTTTTCACAAAATTCATTATCAAAAAAATTTAAACTAAATGAATATAGTCCTGAATTATCAATTAGATTCAAATATGTTCCAGTTACTTCATTAAATGCACTGATCACAGACTTTAATCCGAAAAAGACAAGATGTCCATATTGTAAAAAAATTGATAAAAGGAATTCAAGTGCATTACAACATTTGTCAATTTGTAAATTAAACTTAAAACCTGATCAATTCTTACACAAATCTTATACGACTTCAAATAATGCATCACGAAGATGGTATGTTAAAATTTTAGCTTATATTGCATATGGTAGATTAACGGTTGGTGGTAATAATGCTCATATATTGGTTCAAGATCGTGAAACTGGTTTAGTTTTAGAAGAAAAAATATCTGCCTTTGTTAAATTAGGTATTAGATTATTATATAAATCTGTTAAATCTGACAATTCTAGTGAAAAAATTAAAGGTATGTTAAGAGTTTTATCACTTAAACAAGGTAAAAGGTATGATGATCCAAATTCAAAATCTAAAATTAAAGGATTTGTTAAATTCCATGGTTTGGAATCTACATTACAAGAATGTTTAAATTCAGATTTATCAAGCTATAACACATTTAATGAATTTTTCAGTAGAAAATTAAAACCTGGTTCAAGACCATTAGAAGGTGGTTTAAATAATAATATAATTGTTTCAATGGCAGATTCGAGATTAATTGTTTTCAGTAATTTAACAAATGCTAAAAATTTGTGGATAAAGGGTAATGGATTTACAATAGAAAAACTGTTAGGTAAACAAAATTCAGCAAATCTTAAATCTGATGATAGATTTACAATTGCAATCTTTAGATTGGCTCCCCAAGATTATCATAGAGTCCATTTCCCTTTGAACGGTAAAATTATTAAGATCAGTCATATACATGGATCTTACTATACCGTTAATCCAATGGCAGTTAGAAGTGCATTGGATGTTTTTGGAGAAAACGTTAGAACTGTCATTACTTTACAAACGGAGGAATATGGTAACGTGGAAATTGTTTTAGTTGGTGCAATGATGGTTGGTAGTATTTTAATTAGTGTCAATTTAAACGATTATGTGAAAAAGGGTCAAGAATTAGGATATTTTAAATTTGGGGGATCAACCGTTGTTTTAATTTTCAAAAATCATAATAAAGAAGAAGGAAGTACTTATGAAAATATCAAATGGGATGGCGATTTAATTTCAAATTCAAATAAAAAACTAGAAACTTTAGTTAAAGTTGGTATGAGTGTTGGACATTCAATTAATCAAGAGGAATTTCAAAGAGGTTTTAAAACTGAAGTTTCTGAAACTGAAAGGAGAGAAGTTATACGAAGAGTTACAGGTTTGGGTGATGGATATGGAATTGGAGTTGGTGAAAATTTAAAGGCAAGATTAGGTGGTATGTTTGATGATGTGATGAGTATGAAAAGTAAAAGAAGTTATAGTAACAACGATCCAACAATCAACGATTTAATTGATCATGACTGGGAGATTAATGAATTGACAACTTTGGACGGTTTAAATGACATTGATGGCCGTGGTGTTGGTGATGACGAGATCGATATAGCACTTGCTCATGAATTGGAGGAAACTCAATTATATGAAACAGTGGATACCGATGATGGGAGTTTTTCATCAAAAATTTGATTAAAAGCCTGCAACAACAAGAAAAAAACTTAATTAGGATTCATTAATCGGTTAGATTATATTTACATAATTAGTAACTAGCATATATTAAAATAGGAAAGATTAATTATATAAACCTTATCGACACTTTAGGGAGCAACTAATAACTACATAGCAACTCACAGTAATGTAAACTAAACACCGAAATTGGAAATTAGAAAATTGAAAATTAGAAATTCGCGGGATTTCAATCGCGCGACCAGAAAGTCATTCAAATTTTAAATTTTAATCTCCCAGCCCAATATATAAATAATATCGAATATCGAAGCAACCACCTATGCAACCAATTTAATATATCTTCATTAAAACTACCCATTTTATACAATCAATCATGGTTAAAGTTTACTCATATAAGAATAACGATGCAATTGCACAATCACTAGCTAAATTCATCATTGCTCAACAAGATTCTGTCTTATCAACTCATGATAAATTCACAATCGCAATTAGTGGTGGTTCATTAATTGAAATACTTGCAAAAGGATTGTTGAAAAATGACCAAATTAAATGGTCCAAATGGATAATCTATTTCAGTGATGAAAGAGTTGTACCTATGAATGATAAGGATTCCAACTTTGGAGCATTTGAAAAATCAGTTTTGGAACCTTTAGCCCATGAATCTAAAGTTGGACCAACTGTTGTAACAATCAATGAAAATTTAGTTCATCCAAATGACCATACAACAGACGAGGAAATTGCTAGAGTTTATGCATCTGAATTACCTGAAAATGGTATTGATTTGGTATTATTAGGTTGTGGTCCTGATGGTCACACATGTTCACTTTTCCCTGGTCACCCACTTCTTGAAGAAAAAACTTTAGACGTTGCGTCATTGTATGATTCTCCAAAGCCTCCAGCGAGAAGAATCACTCTTACGTTAAAGTATTTATCCAAATGTAACACCTTAGCTTTTGTTGCAACTGGTTCAAGCAAACACGTTGTTCTCAAGGAAATTTTTGAAGATTCAACAAGTAAATTGCCATGCGCCAAAGTCAATGCTCTGGTCAACACTGTCCATGGCGGTGTATGTTGGTTTGTTGATGATGCAGCAGTCGAAGATGTCTCCGTCACCAAGTTAAAGTACTAGATAGGGATGAGACTTTATCCAATGCATAGTTAAGCCTCCCGCTATCTTAAATAATTTTTGTAATTTTTAATTTTCTCTTTTTTTTTTCTCTTTCAATTTAAAGGGAGAAGAAAAATTTTTATTGATTTTAATTCAAATTTATTACTTTGTATACTTTCTGTTACTCAACAGTCTATAACTTCTTCATGGCTCAAGGTAACTTAAAACTTTCTAAGAAGAAAGCAGCACGTGTTACCAAACATCAAAAGAATCCAAAGGCGGCAGCCCCAAAGAAATATAAAACAAAAAACGTTACAGCAAAAGAAAAACAAGTTTATAAACTAGCTCAACAGCATCAAGCAAAATTGATTGGAAACACCGAAAAATTAATTAGCAGTAGGGTAGGACACTTAGAATTGTTGAAAGGTGATAGAAGAACCCTTGAAAAAGAGGAACGTTTAAAGGCTGAAGCAAAGGCAAGAGCCGCAAAGAAAGCAACATAGGCATTAGCTATACTCTTATAAAATGAACAAGCTTAAGGTTCGTATACTCAACTCATGGAGTAATTTCAAAGATGCTGAAGATGAAAACGATTTTAAAATTGGAGCAAATTATAAGTTTTTAGACAATTCGAATACCATAAATGATAAGGAATTACCACAATCATCAGAGTCAACTCCAAAAAGGCAAAAAACCTAACATATATATATATATATATATTATATCTATATATGCCTGTATATTAGTTATCCAACTATTCAAATCTTTCTTTAACAGATTTAACATTTGACATGATTTCTTTTTTTAATTCATTATTGATTGATTTTGTAGGATCGAAAAACTGCTTAATTTTTGGTGCATCTTCAATAACTTCAACCTTGCTAAATCGTTTTTCACGCAGCTGTGTAATCACAGCAGGAACTTCTGGACCAACAGTCATGAGGTATATTGTTTTATGGGGATCAAAAGTATAAACTTTAAGGATCCATGTATATATGAGTTGATAGTTGAACTAAATTCTCGTTCTTACCATATATGTGTAAAACCCGTGCACCACACACTCACTTTATTTTTCTCGAAATGCAAATGAAGTTGAAATTTGGCTGCTTTTTGTTTAACATACTGTTATATGATATAATGATAGAGAATTGTAATTTAAATAAATCTAAATTTATCAATCATTATTCTAGCAATGAAATTCAATACATTTTCTGTTGCTAGTACTATTGCACTGGCATCTTCCGCTTGTGCAATTGAAAATGCTGCAATTTATAGATTCAACTCAAATAATGTATTAAAATGCAATGAGGATAATAATGATAAAACAATTCCAAGAATTTCACAAAATGATGCAGAATTAAATTTAGCATATAATTTTGGTATATCAAGATATTATAATATTCAAAATGTTGATAATTTAAATAATATTATGTTATCAAATAATGAAGATATTGAGGATTCAAATAGATTAATTTTGGTTATTAATGGTGTTGAACAACCATCAAATTTTTTACAAGACTTTAATATAAGTCCAAAATATAACATTGAAATTAAAGACGATAGGTCTTCATTAAATTTTAAAACTTTTTTGAGGAATGTTCCAAATAAATTAAATGAATTAAAAAAATCATTAGGATTCAAGAAAGAAATTCTATCAGATGAAATTACTTTATTAACGACAAATTCAAACAAGAAGTCACTGTATTTAAAAAAATTATGGAATAAATATTTTCATGATGATGAAACTAATAAAGTTGAAAAAATTTGGAATGATTTGAAAAGTTCAATTAATTTTAATAGCAATAATCAAAGATCTGAGTCGTCTCTCAAAATAAATAAAAGATCAATGAATTATATCAATGATGAATCATTTATTAAAGAATTAACACAATTAGAATTTTTCCTAAATGAAAAGTTTCAAGAATACAAAGATAAGGAAAATGAAACAATTATTATCACAATTGATTCATTGATTTCAATTTTTAAAAAAACAGGTATTACTCAAACTTATGAAACATGCTTGAATATAATTTCTAACATATTAGTTGAAAAATTAGAAAAATTAGAGAATATTGATGCTACAATTATTGTTTTGCCTATTGATCAATTATTTGTTACAATAAAAACTAACGAGTTTGAAAAGAAACAACAACTTCAATCACAACAACAAACATTAATTAAGAGAAATGATGCCAATGTGTTTACGAGCAAAAAATATTCAAAATCATGCTATTCAAATCAATTAGCATGTATTGAATCAACAGATTCATGTTCAGATCATGGTATATGTACATTAGTCGGATCATGTTGGAAATGTTTATGCTCATCAACAAAGGATTCGAATGATAGAACCAATTATTGGACTGGTAATTCCTGCGAAAAGCAAGATTATTCATCACAATTTAATTTATTATTTTGGACAACCATTATTTTAATATTATCAATTGTTTCAGGTATTAAATTGATGTATCAAAGTGGTAACGAAGAATTACCAGGTGTTTTGCTTGCAGCTACAATTCAAACTAAGAAGGCTACATAAATAACTGAAGTAACTAAGTAATTAAAATAGTATTTTTATAATCAACCATACATTAAATCCAGTAATTTACAAATAACTGTATGAATCCACCGGCCCTCGACTGCAAGTAGTATAATAAAATAAATTTCATTATAATACAGTCAATAGGCACTAAGACGATTCAGGGAAATCAGCCCCATTTTCTCTCACCTCGTGCATGACGCTTCATACCATATAAAAAGAATAGCCAAAGCAACACGTATAGCACTGGTTTGCCGCACTGATTGTAAAAGGAAGAACTCCAAAGCAGCTTGAACTATGACAAAAAAGTGGAAAACTTCAGTGTTTTATACTTTTGGATGATTTCCCGCGCTAAAGTGAAAAGTTTCTCTCTTTTGACTTTTGACTTTTGACTTTTGAGTTTTGAGGGTTTTCAATTTTCAATTTTCAGTTTTCAGTTCTCAAAAATAAAAAGCAAAAAGCAAAAAGCAAAAAGCAAAAAGCTTAAAGATTAACAAATTTCAAAATTTGATTTATTGTGGATTAAGACTAATCAGTTTTAGGTTTGGGGCTATTTTATTTCTATTAACATTGAATTAAATGTATATTAGGCTTTTATAAAGAATTTTATTTTTCTAACTAAAATTGCTATACATGCTTCTTTACATGCTTGTAAAAGATTGGTGAAAGATAATTTATATTCAAATGGAAACTAATTCACAGAACGAATAACATAATTGCAATATATCACACATGAATATCAACCCAAAAAGTCAATGATAAAGATACTATTCAATGATTTCCATGTCGATTGGTTTATGTTTGCCGTAGGAACTTTCCAGAAATTGTTTCTAATAGTTGCATAATTTCTCTGACAATAAACCCAACCAATTTTTTAGGTTCTCTCTATCAATACATAAATCTTACTGCATCCGCATATTTTGTAAATGTATTATGTATAACGATTTTATTGCATAACTTTGTAAAATTACCTTAATTATCTTATAAGGTACACAATTGTATAATTAATAGCTATTTAATTCTAATTCTCATTCTATTTTAATTAACACTCAAAGCAAATATAACTATGATTATTTAAGTTCTGTAAACAACATTGCTTAATTTTAGGCTGAGGTAAAAGCACATTCAGGTAAATGATTTCCAATAAAACAATTATCGCCATCATAATTATAATGCTTCTTTGATTAAAGGATGTTTTAAGGTCTCATTTGTTTTAACTAATCAAGACTGCCTTGACCAAAAGTTTCTTGCAATTCTAGAATTTTTTAACACATAAAAGCAATAATATAAACATTAATATATATGAGAGGTGGAAAGCATTAAATCATGTGATCACCAAAAGTAGCTCTTATATGTTAACATAGGTTAACATAGACATAGGTGAACATATAAGAGCTACTTTT
>JAJLVQ010000025.1:0-137800 GCA_030570335.1 Pichia rugopelliculosa | reverse complement strand
CTGAACCCCTCTTCCGGTCTTTTGCTTTTAAAACTATATAAAAAATTATAATATTAGTAAAAGATTTTTAAAAAAAAAAAAAAAAAATAGCTAACGAGGAAGATTTGCTTCCAGTATGTAAAACTTTATAAATTATATAGTATAAGTAACAAAAATCTTTCTTAAAAAAAAAAAAAGACAAAAACAAACAAACAGTATAACAAAAACAGAGGTTGAATAATCAAATCTTCCAACGCAATCAGGGCTCATTAAAATGGAATGTCCAGAGCTCTTAACAAAAATTTGGCGTTTCAAAAATTTAATGACATAAAGATCCACAAAAATTTAAATTCAAAAATGGAGGGATGGCCGAGTGGTCTAAGGCGGCAGACTTAAGATCTGTTGGGCGTATGTCCGCGCGAGTTCGAACCTCGCTTCCTTCATTACTTTTTTTGTTAACTTTTTACTTTGTGTATATTGAGTTTACATGAACTTAATTAGGCAGGAAGGTGCTATATTGCTATATTCTATATTTTGGAGATCAAACAAGAATTGATTTTATCAATTGGCTAGAATTCTTTTTCTATATAATTATAATGGGAACTTGTTAAATAAGACTATTGTGTTTAGGGTGAGTGCATTATTAGATAATAAATAATAAATAATAAACGATAAACCACAGAATACCAGTGGAGAAAAACCGCATTAATAAAAGAGAAAAAGAAAAAAGTCCACCTTTTGAACCGCACGAATTTTTTCTCTCGTTTTTTTGCAGAATTAAGTGTTTAATTGTAAGGTTTTAACCCGGCATTCCGATAAAGACTACTACAAACTCTTATCAGCACCTGGGTACTCTACTCCGGACACAACAATAGAATCACTATTGAGAATAAGATAATGCTTGATCCCAATCAACAAATGCCTATTCAGAATTCTGATAGCCTAGTCGGTGTATTTCCGAATCAAAGAATAGTTGATCCAAATATAACATCACTCAACACCTATCCAAACAATAATAACGATAACGAACTAAATACTAATGATAAGATTTCCAACTACGCAGTCCAGCAAAATGAGGTTAATGCTCACTTAAATCGTTTGTCACAAAATGGGTTTATAAATGATAACACCCATTTATTAAGTTCCACTACAGATAGTAATAATCCTCATGCGTCCAGCAATAATATTAATCTTGAAATTAATAATAGAAATAAATTTCTAGTTACATCATCCACTTCAAATTCTGCCAAATCTCCAACACTAAGGAACCCTTCGAAATCACCTGTTTACGATAATCAACAATACTCATCGGTGTACCAAAGTTCATCCACTATAAATAATAATAGCAACAACAAGAGCAATAATAATGATAACGTTGATGATATTGATATTGATAATGATAGCGATGCTGCGAGATCATTAGATCAAAATCATTTAGCAGATGACTACTCTAGAAGAGAAGATAGTAATGAAATGCTGAGTATAGAGGAAAGTCATATAGGTACTCAATTGAAATCGAAAGTTAATAATGATACCAGCAAAACCCCAGCCTTTTCTTTACAACAGATGCAACAAATGCAACAAACGCAATTACTCCAAGAAATGCAACATTCAAATCCACAATATCCACTTTACCAACAGTCGGCGAATAACTGGCAGTATCCTAATCTACTTTCGGGAGTGCCAATCTTATATCCAACCATTCCTTCATTGTATTTGAATAACCTACAGATTCAATCTCAATTACAACAGACGCCAAACCAGTTATTACAACACCACAATTTGAATCTATTTAACGATGCAAACAAGACTATAAATCATGTTGCTAAAAATGATTATAATAAATTGAACAAGAATACAGACAAAGATGATGAAAAAGTTGAAGATAGTTCTGATGATAAAAATTGTGAAAGTGACACTCATGAATTAAAGTCAAAGATAGAGTACCAAGCAGAGCAATATAAGCAGATTCAACAGCTTCAACTACAACAACTTCAACAGTTTCAACAATTTCAGCAATTACAATTTCAACAACTGCAACAATTTCAGCAACTGCAACAATCGCAACCACAGCTAAATTTAGATGCATCTATACTATCTAATCAATTAATTGATCCACTTAAATTAGCAACGAATTATCAATATTTACAACAAGTGCAGCAGTTACAGTTACAACAGCTACAACAGCTACAATTGAAACAACAACAACAACAACAACAACAACAACAACAACAACAGCCACAACAGCCACAGCAACAACAACAACAACAGCAACAACATCAACAGCAACAACGACAGCAGCAGCATCAATTACCAAATAATTATCAATCATCCAGACAGAAACGCGATAGTCAATCAAACACACCAATCAGTAATAATGACAACCATACTGGCTCAAACAATGGAAATCGATCAAACTCTCCTGAAAAGAACGTAGATTCAAGCATTCATCAAAATAGAAGTGAAAATAATCATCATAATGATCAGTCGCAACAATTTATGTCTTCATCTTTACAGCAAGATCCTCTACGATTGAAACATGATACGACAAACGATGATATTTCTAAAAATAATGACAATTGTTTACCAGCTAATAAAGAAGCTTTTCCAATTGCAACCCAACAGACTGTCACTCCGCAACAAATTCATCAGTATCAATCAGTTCAGCAGCATAATATTCAACAACTACAATTACAACAATATCAACAACTTCAACAATTGAAAATGTATTCACAACCAAATCAAATGTCACTATCAAATAATTTTGATAACAATCAACAGTATGATGTGAATCAGGATTACCAATTGAATATGCCAATGCAACCACCACAATCATCATATCAACCTACTTTTCAACAAATGCAATCAAGTAATAATTTTTCTCAATCACAAATGTTTAACAACACTCAAAACCCAAAACCTCCATCGTTTTCTGACGCCGGATTACAATCTAGAAGCAATTCAAATACTTCATTATTGTATACCCAAGATTCCAGTTTAGGATTAAATTCCAACTCGAATAATAATTCAAATTTGGGTAATAATTCGTTTTATTCGTTTAATATGTCTGATTTTACTTCACAAAATAATTTCACCAATAATAATTTTTCAATGCTTTCCCCAGCTTTGGCAGCATCATTTGGTTCAGCATTACCAATTTCTTTGATTCCAAATTTGTTAAATGTATCAGCATCATCAGCTACATATCCAATTTTAAATGATAATAATCATAAAAAATCAAAACGATTTGGAAAATCAAAATCAAAAGACACATCAAATGATCCTCTAGATCCAAAAAAATATAGATGTGCTCATTGTACATGGTCTTTTACTAGACCTAGCGATTTAAGAAGACATCTAAAATCCCACAATAGACCACAGTACCATTGTCCGTTTTGGCATCCCAAATATGCAACATGCCCACATAAAAAGCATGGTTCATTTAACAGGTTAGATGTTTTGAAAAGACATTTAAAACTCGTTCACTATGATGCAGACGTTGAAAATGCATTCAAGACCAAACGAAGAAAAAAAAATATCAATGCCACTAATACCAATGAAAATGATTTAAGTGATTACTATAGTGGTGATAATGATGAACAAGAAATCAATGATAGTGGATATTGCCTTTCATGTAATAAACATTTTGAACATGTAAAAGATTTTGTTACTCATGTTACCGATTGTGCAGAAAATACACCAATGAAAGAATGGAAATTTAAAAAGAGTGGTATAATCTCTTATGTTAGAAAACAAGGTGATAATCCAAATGATGAATTAGAAATACGTTTGATTGGTTATGATAGCGATAGTGAACCTGGTCCACCAACCAATAATATTTATTCCACCGTCGATTCACTTGATTCAATACCTGATTTAGATCCCGACCAAAAAACTTTTACCGTCTCAGTCAACGATGTTGCAACCAAACCTGAAATTATGGTAGAAGCTTTAAACAGAAGACGGGGCCGGCCGAGGAAGGTGGTTTCAAGTTAGGTCCTGGATCTTTGCCTTTAAATTATAGAATATTGATTTTAGATTATATATTAAAGATAGATTATAGATTTAGAAATCTTGAGATAGATAACTTATTCTGTTTCATTTATTATTTGTAGTTGGCCATTAATAGATTACATGATGGTAATTTACTTATAGTTTACATTTATTCTATAAGCATCATTATTCTACAAAATTAAACTTTTTAAGCTAAACTTATACAGTGATTAACGTCGAAAAAGCTTCTTCTAAGAGTTCAACACATTTAATGCAATCTTCAAATGTATTATATAATGGAGTTGGTGCCAATCTAATCACATTTGGACGTCTTTCATCACAAATTGTACCTCTTTGATTCATATATTCAAATACTTTAACCATAACATCTTTATCGATTGGTTTGAACAATAAACTCAATTGGGCACCTCGTTGATTTGGATTAGAAGGAGTAATTATCACGAAATGTGGGACTGATTTATTATTACTAACTTTACTTTCTTCAATTGTTCTATAATATTTACTCAACTTTAGGCACTTTTCTAGAAATGAGGTTAGCTTAATTGATTTTTCTCTTAAAATCTGAATACCACCTGCTTTTGTGAAAATGTCAAGTGATGAATTTAAAGAGCAAACATCCAATACACTTGGGTTACTTTGCCTAAATCCTAATGCACTTTCAATCGGATTGAAAACCTCTAACATCTGAAATCTTGTTGCGGCATCATTACCCCACCATCCAGCCAATCTGGCTCTATTTGAATTTTCTTTATTATTGAAATGTCTTTCGTTTATAAAAATACCACCAATTGCACCTGGTCCCGAATTAAGATATTTATAACTACACCATGCCGCAAAATCGATATCCCAATCATGTAATTTTAAATCAATATTACCAACAGCATGTGCCATATCCCAGCCAACAATGCATCCCATTTCATGACCCTTTTTAGTGATTTCTTTAATATCAAAAAATTGACCTGAATAATACTGAATACCGGAAAAGCAAACAAGCGCTACTTTGTCACCTTCTTTCTCTAAATAATCTACTATATCTTCATTTCTTAAGGTATACTCTCCTTCTTTCGGTGATAACTGAACTAGTGTCTCATCAGGATTTAAACCCTTTAATTTTGCCAGATTATAAAGAGCGTAATAATCTGATGGGAATGCACCTTTTTCAAACAATATTTTCGTCCTGCCACCCTCAACATCAGGCTGATAAAAGCTAATAAGTAAGGAATTTAAATCCATTGTCAAAGTACCCATAACTGCAACTTCCGATTCCTTTGCACCAACGATTTTTGACAGTTTTGGAATTAATGGTAAATCAACATCCACCCAATCAGTTGTAATTTCATTTCTAAAATGAGACTCAACTGCTCTTGCAGCCCAAGCATCCAATTCCTTATTAAGATATTCCCTCGTTTGGATTGGCATCAATCCAAGAGAATTACCACATAAATAATTAACCTTTGTTGATGCATCTACATGTGGATTTTTATCAGCAATGCCCATAGATCTAAACGTAGGAAACTTAAACAAATCTGCATTTGTGGTATATTCTGCATCTAAACGTATAGCCTCCGCCTTCACTCCTTCAAATTGTGTCATTATCTCCCTATAGTTCTACACCACTTCAGAAAGAAATAAACTCGTATAATAAATTAATGTTGATCTAATTGATAACCAGTGAAAATTGAAAAAATCGAGAATCGTCTTATGTCTTTTTAAGCGTTACATCACAGAAATGAAATTGGATTCCACGCTCGTTTTCAAATTGAAACCAGCTGGTGTCCGTTTGCGATAATAGTGTAAGGAAAGGTCAGTTGTTTTGAATCTCTTGTTCTGAAGCTTTCACTTTGTAGATTATTCGTAGAACATATACAGCATGTCTACATCACAGGATTTTGTTAGATCCAACATCTTTGGTACCGTTTTTGAAACAACCTCCCGTTATTCAGACCTTAATCCCATTGGAATGGGTGCATTCGGTTTGGTTTGTTCAGCAAAGGATACACTTACGAATCAAAATGTTGCAATTAAAAAGGTTATGAAACCGTTTTCAACTCCAATTTTAGCAAAAAGAACCTATAGAGAATTAAAACTTTTGAATCATTTAAGACATGAAAATTTAATTTCACTTGAAGATATATTTTTATCTCCTTTAGAGGATATCTATTTTGTAACCGATTTACAAGGTACTGATTTGAATAGATTACTGACATCAAGACCATTAGAAAAACAATTTGTTCAATATTTCCTTTATCAAATTTTAAGGGGTCTTAAATATGTCCATTCAGCTGGTGTTATCCATAGAGATTTAAAACCATCAAATATCTTAGTTAATGAAAATTGTGATTTGAAAATATGTGATTTCGGTTTAGCAAGAGTTCAAGATCCTCAAATGACAGGTTATGTTTCAACTCGTTATTATAGAGCACCTGAAATAATGCTTACCTGGCAAAAATATGACACAGAAGTTGATATTTGGTCAGTTGGTTGTATATTTGCAGAAATGATTGAAGGTAAACCTTTATTTCCTGGTAAGGATCATGTTCATCAATTTTCAATTATTACTGAACTATTAGGTTCTCCACCATCTGGTGTGATTGATACAATTTGTTCAGAAAATACTCTTAAATTTGTTCAATCTTTGCCGCATAGAGATCCAATACCATTAACTGAAAGATTTAAAGATGTTGAACCTGATGCAGTCGATTTATTATCAAAAATGTTAGTTTTTGATCCCCGTAAAAGAATCACCGCAGCAGAAGCTTTATCACATCCTTACCTAGCTCCTTACCATGATCCAACAGATGAACCGGTCGCTGAAGAAAAATTTGATTGGTCATTCAATAATGCTGATTTGCCAGTTGAAAATTGGAAAATTATGATGTATTCAGAAATCTTAGATTTCCATGAAATTGAAGGTGCTGGTGCTTTAGATAATATAAATTTACAACAATACGAAAGTCAAATTTTAGAACAACAACAAATACAAGGTCAAAATAATATCGCTTTAGATCAAGCAAATCATTCTCATGAACAAACTCAAACTTAATATAATAATTTGTAATGATTTACTTTAACCGCTTTCACTAAAATGTTATACTTCTTACAAATTTTTTGTTTCTTTTCATATCAAAACATTTTTAGCTTAATTACGAGGTATAATTATTATGTTTATTATTTATAATCAAAAAATATAATTATTTTAAATTTAATCTATTATACAAAATATTCTACATTATTAATATACAAAAGTTATGAAATCGAATATCATGATTTAATTTTTTCATTTCCACTTATTATTATTATTATTATTATTCTCATTTTGTAGGAATGTTAATTTATCGGCCATGAATTGATTTTTAAACTCATTAAATAAAGTTTGGGATTTTTTAAAGTTATCGGTTGATTTGAATTGCTTAAAAAAATTATTTGCATCAATAAATAATAACTTTTCCATTTCAGTGATTGTTAAAGATTCACTAATAGATGATGCTAGTTGATTATTGTCATTCTTTTTCATATTAGTCTCTCCATTAACCATTGGAATACCCAATATATTTCGTACATGATTGTTATTAAACTGAAGATTGGAAGGTGTATTGGCAATTCCTGACAACTTCTGAACATTTTGGTTATTAATGCTCAAACCCTTGTTGGATTGATATGACTGCTCAATATTACTATAATTATTATTATTAATATTACTTTCAAAATTTCTTGGGGAAAGTAACGGAGTTGGATGTATGGGGTCTAGGCTTTCATTTTTATTGTTATTACTATTACCAGCTTGTCGATTCATGGTGTTTGTATTTAACAACATTGTATTTGGCATAAGGAAGTTTCCTTTATTATGGTTGGAGGATACCCTATAACTATTGATGCCATTAAGATTAGAATTATTCTGGATAAACATATCATTTTGATATGTGTTTGGCATTGCGGGATCCCAATACGTTGGAGCTTTAGAACAACTATCATCGGTACTACTATTATTATTAATGTTGTTTCTCTTAATATTATTGGTATTCTTATGATTATTGTTACTCTTAATAACATTACCACTCTTACGATCATCATCATCATCACCATCATCATTATTATTATTCTCATTATGGTTATTATTGGCATTATTATTGGTGTTATCATTTAGGCTATTTCCTAGAACTTCTAATCCAGGCAATGAAGTAACTAAGGTGGTCGGGGATTGAGTATTCGTATTCGAATTTACATTTAATGTGCTTTTATTGTGGTTATTGGAATCAATATATTCAATATTTGAAAGTCCTGTAAATAATTTTTTTTGAGCGATATCTCTTGGTCTACCAACTATGGAGACTGACACAAAACTCATTGGAGTTTTATCTTCTTCAGTTGAGTTTATTGTGATCGAGGGAATAGAAGTTTGGTAACCTTCGTTTGAAGTAATTTCATTAAATTTTCTTTTCAAATGAAGGGTATTATTAATCTTGCCAGGCATATTCCTATCATTACTAACATTTTGATCAGTAAATGTATTTATATCTAATTGAGCTTTATTTTGTATTATTGATTTTGATTTTGAAATTGGTTGTTGCTTTGAAATTATCGTTTCCGAATTTGCTTTTTGATTAGGGGTTGAATTTAATCT
Organism: Pichia rugopelliculosa; assembly: GCA_030570335.1. NCBI lineage: Eukaryota > Fungi > Ascomycota > Pichiomycetes > Pichiales > Pichiaceae > Pichia > Pichia rugopelliculosa. Next base: position 129,186 of record JAJLVQ010000025.1, on the reverse strand, counting down.
TGTCAAACCTATTTTCTTTTTAAAATTTGCTAACCAACCATGGCTAAAACAGTTAAGTCTTTTGGGATCTGTTACATCATACTGCTTTGCAAATTTTGACCAGTATTCTCTCAATATTGGTTCTGTCACGGGTAAATTATTATTGAGCCTTTCGTTTACAACATTTAACATTTCTTCATTGATTGCACCATATTTAAAAGTTCCTTTTCTCTTTGAACATTTGAGAGATTGAGCTAAAATAACAGGTTTATTTGATGCATTCAAATATCGTTCCCTCAATTCATCTTCATGCTTTAGCCAATCACTAAAACTTGATGTCGATATTGAATACCGATCTTTGAAATGTTCCACAGTTTCATTTTGTGGTTTATTTGAATTCTTGAAGTAGTCAATGATCATAATCTTTTCTTCAAGGGTAGTACGTAGTAGCTTTTTATCGTTGTTTCTATTATTATTTTTATCATTGTGTTTATCACATTTTTTATCGTTACTCTTATTGTTATTGCTGTCATTATCGTTTGTTGTCATATTGAAATTGAAAACATGTACGATCTAAACTGATTAAAAAAGTCCTAATAATTATGTAAACAGTCCGCAAGCTAACATAAAATGTTATACACCAGTATCTAATCCTGGTATCCTGCACTAAGACTCAATGATCATTAAATCATCTTATTTAAACTCAAAACCCACTTCAAATTTTATAATATAACCGTTCGTGTGCAATTTGAGATTTGAAATTTGAAATTTACGGACTTTCACTGCCTTCTAACACCGAAAGGTTACTAGTAATTTTTCAGGGTCTACCCATTAGTTTAGTATATACTCCACTATATATAATAATTTTATCTCTACAATCTTTCTGCAGAAAGATCAGGAAGAATACGCATTGGTTGTCCTCTCCATTCAATCCCACTCCCACACATTGCAATTACCCAGATAGGAAACGCCAGCAATTCCCTAAGAATCCAAAATCTTAAGAATTGATTGAATTGGAGATGTCTAATGTCTAACAATACATCATTACTCAGTATCCACAGTCTATTGTATTGAATACAATCAATTGAAAACCATATACTCATATGCATGAAGAACCATTTCCACAATATATTGAAATTATTATTGATAATTGAATTTATGGCAAAACTCCCCATTAATCCACTCAGCAGACTTTCAGTTGTTGGTTCAAGTAATGTGGCTGCTAACACCATGTACTTTCTTACTCTTAACCACCTAACTCTTCTATCAATATAATCTTTAATACTATTTTGTCCACTAATTGGTTGTAATACAATATCTCTACTCATGCCACAACATCCATCTACTCCTTCCCAGAGAGCAATTCCAATCATGTTATCTTCTCCAATATACTTTGCAAAATGTCTAAAACCATAACCTTTATTAATTGGTTGGTTAGTTATATTTGAAACTGATAAATCCAAATCTGATCTTCTATATAAATTTGATTTACCATTAATACAAGGTGCAGGTTGAATTCTATTTAATGCCGAATAAAACTTTGCATGTGATGTTAACATAAACATTTCATCTAATTTTGAACCCCAATTAATTTTATGTTTAGATGTTGAAATAACTACTGGTAAATGTGTAACGATTTTCACTTTTTTAGAATCTCCTAAAACTGTAGTGAATTTGGATCCATTATTAATATTATTTTCCAATGTATAAACTGATCTTTTTAATGTACTTGGATATGTATAAACATTAGAATCTAAAACCCAAATGATATCATACTTAGCACTTCTATACCCTTTATCCAGATTATTGACTTTTGGATTAGGTCCAAAATAATCTAAATGGCCTTGATCTTCATCAATTAACAATTTTGCATCAATTTTTGGATATTTAGAAATTAATCCTTTAACTATTGGAATGGATGGATCATTATTTGACTGTACACAAAATATAATTTCTAGTTTATTAATTGGATATTCTTGTTTAAATGATGATTCTAAACACCATTCCATTTGTGAATCAATACCTTTTAATGGCCTTAGTATTGTAACACATTCTAATTCCTCAATATTTATATTTTTTTTGAGCCTAATTTGTGATTTTTTATTAAAATTTTCCAAAATTTGTAAAAACCCTATTGTTGAAATTATTAAAACAGTAATATACAATAGCAAGATGGGTCCTGCAATGAACCATTTCATTATCTTCCCAATATAAGAAAGAGTAACATCATCTCTATTGTTTATTGGCATCATATTATTTAAAGTTGCATGAGAAATCTAACAAGCTTCTACAACATTAAATCAACTGAAAATTGAAAATTGTAAATCATAAACGATTTCCAATTCTGAGGCTCGGTGTGCAACGGAAAAATTTTAAACTTTAGGCTTTAAATTTCATTGAAAAAAGAATCTCTCTTAACAAGAAACTAGAATTAATTATAGATCAGTCTGTAAGATGCCTACTCTGCGTTTCAGTAACTTAGATTATCAATCTCTTAAAAGTTTTTATTATCAGTTTCTTGGAAAATGCCTTTAATATTTATTCTCAACTTAGTTTGTTTTGTTTGATCATCTTAACTATTGTCCTTCAAAAGAGAAATTGATAGTACACCCAAAGTTGCGTTGAGATATAATATTTGGCAATGATACACTGGATAAAATAATTCGTTTAGGGACTTCGGGTACGATCATATTACGGTAAAATATATTATGATTTCTATAAGGTATAAATATGTACAAAGTTGTTCTATTTTTCATTTAATTTATTGATTTCATATATTTCTCCGAGTACTTTTGTAAATTTTTTTTCAGTCTCTTGAACTTTACTAAATTTAACTTTGTCTTCATCAATCCAATTTCTTTTCAATATACGTACGTTTGATGGAACATAAACTTCCCAATAAACATTTTGAAATTTTAATGAATTTTGAACGCTAACGTTAAAGCTTCCAATATTATCTAAAATTAAATCAAAATTATCACCTGGAATCGAATATTTTCTCCATTTTGGACCAACAAATCTCTTACCACCATTCTGAAGGAAAATTTTTGCATCTAATTGTCCATCTGTAAGTTTACCAATTTTCCCGTATATATTTCTCTCAATCTTTAATTTTAATTTGAAATTCTCAATATTCTCAATTACCTCTTCATTTTGCTTCTCATTTCCACTAACCATTATCCAAGGTTTTGCAAAAACCAAATGACCTATACTTAAAACAGTAGGTGAACTCTTAATCAAACTTTTATTCGGATAATGGAAAATATGTGGGATGAGCTTAATTGTTTTGTTTTTTAAGCCACTATTCATATGTTCAATTTTAAGAAAGTCTGCACCGAATTTATTAAAGTGACTCCAAATCCCACCATTATGCCTAACATACCCAGGCGTATCAATGATTTCCATTCCAGGCACTTTAAAAGTTTCAAATCTGGAAGAAAATGGGGCTGCATCAATTTTAACATTTAAATAATCTGATAAAGCTTCAAAATTTGTTACTTGTAAATCTTCTTCAAAATATTCTAAAATTTGGTAAATTAATGTTGATTTACCGGAATTTGTTTGTCCAATTACAAAAGTTTGTGCATTTTTAGTAGTATTTGTCTCTAATGATTTAACAATTGGTGGTAGAGACCATGGATAAAATTTGGAATACAAATGAATATTATCATTATTTATATTAAAGTTTTTAACCTTTTCGAAAATTAACTTATCAAAACCTTGATTATCACTAGACTTTGTTTTGAATATTTTATCAGCATCATTCCCATGTTTCAGTTCATAATTTAATAGATTTTGTATTATTTTCGTGTCTTTGAAATATTTGAAATATTCAGTCAATTGAATCTTAAATCTATTCTTATAATAATTCACATTTTCCAATGTAATTGTCTCATTATCTTTAGTTTTTATTTGATCTATATCTGTAATGACCCATTGAAGATGATTTAGATTTATCCCCTTATATGCCAACATCAATAATATTCTTTGATGAATATTTAGGGGGAAATCTCGTTGTGAAATACAAAGTATAATATTAGTGATTGAAGGTAAAACATTTTCAGTATCATTTAAATCTTTTATAGTCTTATTTTTAAAGTCAATTTTGGCATACTTCAAAGCTTCAGAATCTATATTTATTGTCGGTCTAGTCGTTGGTAAGTATGATATAATACTATCCAAAGTTCTTGGTCCTGAACCAGGGATTGAATCCTCACGCCCAATCTTAGTTAGAGTTCTAATAGGTTTTGGTTGTACTTCCAATGCAACGTTTCTTAATCCAGGATTTTTCCAAAACTGTACTTTACTCATTATAGCACAAATTGGTCATCAATATTAAAGTTTATTTAATAAAATATGTTGGAACAATTTATATCTACGAGAATACATGGCTGTCAAATTTCGAGATTTTGCAAGATCTGAAAATCATGTTGATTTTGTTACAGTCTCTATTTTAAATAATATTTGCAATATATAATATAGTTGATCTAATTTATAGAATAGGATAACACAGACAGAAACTTTTAGATTAATTCTTTAAAAATAATCTGAAGACTTCGTTATTTGTTTCATCAGTATATTTATAGCCCAATTTATTCAAAAAATCATCAAATCTTTCGTCTTCATCTTCTGGAACTCTAATTGCAGTTAAAACTTTACCAATATCATCACCATGATTTCTATAATGGAATAAAGTTAAATTCCATTCATCGTTTAATAAATTAAGGAATTTATCCAATGCGCCTGGCCTTTCTGGGAATTCGAAATGAATGATTCTTTCTCTAAGGGAATTTTTACCACCAACTAAATAACGACCATGGGACTTTGCCATTTCATTATCAGTTAAATCGAAAACTTTAAAACCAAGATCTTCCATTTCATTCATAACATCTTGTAATTCCTTTTTCTTGTCAGTGACACTAAATGAGGTATAAACTTCAGAAAATGAACCAGAATCATTTGAAATTCTGCATGAGAATTCAGTAACAGATCTTGGATGAATAATCTTTTGTAATTTTTTGAAAGTACCTGGAAGATCAGGAATTTGAACACAAAGGAAAACTTCCTTACCTTCACCTAAAACTGCACGTTCAGATACAAATCTTAATCTATCAAAGTTCATATTTGCTCCTGATAAAACAGGAACATAAGTTCTATCAGAATGATCAATTTCGGGATGATTTTCAATATAACGTTTCATACCGGCAACGGTCATTGCACCAGATGGTTCCATAACTGATCTTGTATCTTCAAAGACGTCTTTAATTGCCGCACTAATTTCATCAGTATTAACATGAACAATTTCATCAATACCGTATTTTTGACAAACTCTAAAAGTTTCTTCACCAACTAATTTAACAGCTGTACCATCAGCAAATAGACCAACTTTATCAAGTTGAACTCTTTCACCCTTTTTCAAAGATTGATACATTGCATCTGCATCATAAGTCTCAACACCAATAACTTTAACATGAGGTGCTAACCTTTTCAAATATGAAGTTATACCTGCAATAATACCACCACCACCGATACCTACGAAAACGGCAGATAATTTATTTGATTTAATTTGTCTTAATAATTCTAAAGCAATTGTACCTTGACCTGCAATAACCAAAGGATGATCAAATGGAGGAATATTAGTATAACCAAATTCTGAAACCATACGATTACATTCTTCCTTTGCAGAATCGAAATCATCACCAAATAAGACAACCCTTGCACCCATTCTTGAAACATTTTGAAATTTAATTGAAGGAGTTGCAACTGGCATAACTATAGTTGCACTAATACCCATTTGTTTAGCAGAGTATGCAACACCTTGTGCATGATTACCGGCAGAACATGCAATAACACCCTTTGATTTTAAATCATTTGGTAAATTTGCAATCATATTGAATGCACCTCTTAATTTGAATGAGAAAACAGGTAACAAATCTTCACGTTTAAGATAAACATTTGAATTTGTTTTATTTGACAATAGAGGTGCATAACTAGCAGGAGTTTCATCCAAGACATCATAAACTCTAGATGTTAGAATTAATTTAAAATAATCTGGTGTACCATCAGGAAGAAGATCGGCCTTCTTCAACGAAGGAAATTTATTCAAGAAGTAGGCTGCATTTTTGGCCGATTCAGCAGTCGAAGAATTGTATCTTATCCAAGTACGCAACGGAAGAGAGGTGGTACGTAGTAACTTGGTGACCATTTTGTGTATATAAAAAGGAGAAGATTAGTATGATTCACTATCTACAATTTAAAAGTTATGTATATGAATAAATTTCAGAGCTATTAAATGTGTAATCGTCACATTATTGTGAATCATAGTCTAGGGTTGAAAAATTTAAGATTTGATTGTGCGATCCCATAAAATGAGAAATGCGAAATGAATAAACAGAAAATACTACCGTCGCGTCGACTGTGTCATTACGTAAGCACACTTTCCCTGCTTACGTAATAAAAAAAGCAAAAAAAAGCTTAAAAAAAGAAAAAAAAATAAAAAATAAAAAGCAAAAAAAAAAAAAACAATCCCCGACTCCCCCCCGCCAATCGGCTGATTTGCTCGTTCGGAAACTGCAATTTCCCATGGTGAACTCTTTCTTTCGTGGGAAGAATTGAACTTTCCCATCAAATCTCGTTCCGCAACGGTTCCCACAGTATCAGATCCCGGGCCCTGGCCGAATCCCGATTGGCTGTCTCTGGTCATGAATAGAGTAAAGTGGTCTTAATGTATCGTTTTATTCCCTCTTAGCCATACGTTTTTTTTTGAATTAGTTGGTATTCCAGTTTCTATTTAAGCTACTAAAATTCCCTTATAGAATTGACAGTTTTTGATTGTGTCTATAGCTTCTATATAGGTTTATTTTAAATTTTTATTAACATCTTGCATTCGACAGAATCCTCGTTACAAATTTAATTTAATTAATTAATTACCGAATCAATTAATTTTATCTCATTTATCGAAAATAAAAGATATATTACAACTAATTATTATTCATACCCAGATTTTATACCCTAAATTTATTATATTTTCACAATGAAGTTAGTTACAGAAGAAGAGAAAACCGCACATAATAACGCTGTTCTGGTTGGTGGTTTCAAAGGTTTAGCGTTAGGTACTGCTATATCAGTTGGTATTTTCGCATTGGCCCCAAAACGTTATCCAGGTATTTTCAAACTGCCATGGTCAATTAGAACTGCAATTTTCGTTATTCCACCTGCATTTACAGCTTCTGTTAATGCTGAATTATGCTCAAATGAGTTTGATTATAATATGTATTCATCTGATTCTTCTCAAAAACGTGTATTAGCTGAACATAGACGTTGGCAGGCATTATCATTTTCTGATAAAACACTTGAAATTCTATCAGCTAAAAAATATTCTATTATTACAGGTTTATGGGCAGCTTCAATGTGGGGATCATGGGTCTATGTTAATAGAGATCCATTATTATCAAAAACTCAAAAATTTGTTACCGCTAGAATGTACGCCCAATTTTTAACTGTTGGTTTATTACTTGCTTCTATTGGTTTGAGTATGTATGAAGAAAATTTACATAAGGGACAGAAAAAAGTCGTCTTTAATGCCGATGATGAAGCTTTAGATGAGGTTTTACATCAAAAAAATTAAGATCTCTTCTACTTACACACCCTCAGACCAATTTTTATACATATATATATATAATTTAATTTTATAATATTATAACGCTTATTTAATTTAACACAATAAAAAAAAAGAGAATCCAAAAGTAAAAAAATGGTATTTATATAAGAACATAATAACCTAATGAAATAATTGTTATACCAACAATTACAGTAATAATCGAAGCACCAGCTGTGTCACCTTTATCTAAATCTAATAATTTAGCAGTTGGTGTAAAAGTTTGGTTACCGAAATCTACATTACCTGAACTTGTTCCACCGTCTTTAAGAGTTAAGATTCTTTGCTTACTCTTAATCATCAAACTTTGTAAAACTTCTAAGGCTGACATTTGTTCACCCAATCCATAATACAGATCCCAACCCGGGTAGGACCAATTCATACCACATGTATGACCATCTGTACCACCAACACATGATTGTGCAACTGCCTTTGATGTAACTGCTAATCTATTATAAATTGTATCATATGTTTCAGGTACTAAAACAGCAGTTAATGCTAAAAATCTAGCAAGATAAGCTCTGAATGATCTTTGATCTGTTTTACATGTATGAACTCTCATGCAGGCTGCTTCATACATGACCCCATGGTCATCAAAGAAAATTTTTGCACTTTCAACAAATCCTAAAGTTCTGTTACGCCATTTTTCTTCACCTGTATAATTATACATATATGCACAACCTGAAACCAGTAAGGCCAAATTATATGTCCATAAATAAGGTGTCAATAATGTACAATTTGATGTTGTTGTTGCACCATCATATGCAAGAAAGGTCTTTTCATCAATAAAATCAACATCAACCATCCAATCATATGCTAAATCAGCCCAACCATGATAGTATGAATCATTCCCTGTATATCTCAATAATCTTGCAGCTAAATGAAATAAACCTGCATTTGAAACAGTATTTTTATAATCATAACCATTATTCCACTGGAAAATTTGCCATCTTAAACCACCACCACATGATGATTCATCCCATCTATTTTTCATTGTATTAAATGTTGCAGTTGCTAATTCAAACCATGTTGGATAATTAGGACCTGGATTTGTAAAATTTCTTTCTGCTGCTTGAATTGCTGCAATTCCCCAAAAAACTTGATCATCATTACCTTCAGTTGTGGTTTGATTTAATGGCATGAAATTCGAATCATCACCTTTTTGATACATCATTGATTGTATGATAACTGGTATATAAGTATCATTATCAAAATAATATGAATAATCCATAACACTACCAAATGCTCCACCAGCTTCCCACCAATAATACGGATGAGTAAACATACCAATAGTTCCACCATAATCTTTACCCCAATAATAATCCATAACACCGGATGAAACTAACTTACAAGCTTCATATAGTGAATCTTCAGATGTAATATCAAGATCAATTGCAGTTGCTAAATTGAACAAGCTAAAAATTGTTACTGCTAGAAGTTGTTTAAATGACCATGTACGCTCCAACATTGTAGAAATAAACAAGCAAAAAATAATCCTTTTCTAAGGAGATACTCAAAGCTTCTATAAACCAGAACCGAAAAAAGAAAATAAACAATTTAATAGTCAATCATCATCATTTTTCCAAGTTTAAGCTTTGTTTAAGGCCTGATTTTTGGTTTCCTCACCTTAAGTTTTTTTTTTTAGAATTATAGCATATACTTTATACTTTATGTCATTTTTCATTTTCCAATTTTTTCACTTTTACTTTCACTTTCACTTTCACTTTAGCTTTAATTTACTGTACAAAAATAACATTATTATAATACAAATACATTTAACCTTTAATACATAATTTATCGAAGCATTTACACGATTTATTTATTCAAATGAATACATTCCGTTATGCCCATTCGTAAGCCCAACAATCTCCTCTCTTTCCGAAATACCTGCAATATTATCATTTAATAATAATAATTCAGATGTACTAGTAGTTGCGGGTGTCTTGGATGTTTGCAAACTATCATCAAGTTCGTTACTTCTACTTCCACTTTCTTTATTTGTTGATGATTCATAATTAGAATCATTATTCATAGGTACCAAAGGTGATTTTATAATATCTTGATTATTATTATTATTGTTATTTGAAGTATTATTTTTATTATTTGTAGCTTCATCATCTGCTGTTTTATTTAATCTGGCATTTATTTCATCTAAACTTTCTGAATTTCCTAAATGTACATTTACGCCGATACCAATCTCTAAATCTAATCCACGATCCCTATCATTTGCATTATCATCGTCTTCAGTTTTTATATTCATAATTTCATCATTAGCTTGATTGGCGTTATCTTTTATTTGCTTTTTAAGTAAGATGCTTTCACTCGCTCCACCTCCATGGTAATCTGGATTCGAAATATGCAGTGGTACATCAGCATAACTCTGTTCATATAGTTGTGAAACATATTCTTGTTCATAATCTGCTTTCTTTAAAACATTATCTTGATCATTCGTTACTTTGACAACTTGTTCATGTAATACAGCTATTGATTCATCCATTTGTTGATGAAACCCTTCTCCCGATTCTATTATGTTTGGATTTAAGTTATTAATCTCAATGTTATTATTATTATTATTTTCATCAGAGTTATCCTCAGCAGGTTTCTTCTTCTTCTTCGTACGTATTTCACCACGTTCTTGCTTCAAAACTTGTTGTTGTCTATATTTTGCAAGATAAATTTTCAAAACTTCTGCATAATTTTCAAATCCTAATGTATGTAACGAGTATAAAACATCTTCACCGTTGATCGTTTTACGCTTTTCCATTAAACAACGATCACTTGCTTCAGATGTAACAAATGAAATAAACTCAGAGACACATTCTTGCATGCATTCCTTTGCATCTTTACTAACTTTAGCAGTTGATGGTAATGTATTCTTCATCAATCTTGCAACATTTGCGATAGGAAGCCACCTATCTTGTTCACGTAATTCAAATTCTTGCCCAGTCATTATGGAATTTCTCAAATGACTTTGGAGTTACTCTTTAAGACTAGTGAGACTCAATACAATATACAATTACTTTTAAATCATGTTGTTGTTACTAAGCATCCAAATTGAAATAATTTTAAAATTAGAATGACTATCCGGCCAATGAAAAAGCGCGACACTCCCTTTTGTCATATTAGAAACATGTTTTGGTTTAAGACTAAGATCACTGAATTTGTATATAAAATTAAATATCTGTCGTACAATGTCACTCGTGCAGAGTGCTACTATATTGATAGCCAGTCAGCTGGCCTCTAAATTATTTACATTTTCATTAAATCAACTGTTGCTTTCATACACTTCACCAAGGGCATTGGGAATAACTCAACTGATTGAATTTGTGCTTGACTATACTTTTTTTTTATCACGAGAAGCATGTAGGTTGTCCATTGCTAAATTACCCAAAGACGAAAATTTAATACAATATACAGTCAATTACTCTATGTTCTCGACTTTAATCTTTATAATATTGGGCATACCGATAATATATTGGAAGATTGTTCGACCATATGATTCAATTTTAATACATTCTTTAAGTCCATTTAGTTTATATCATGTTGTTTTAATTATTTTATTGTGTGCATTGTTTGAATTAGCTGCCGAATCTTATTATAATGTTAATCAATATGTTCACTTAAATTTCAAAATAAGGGCAAAAATTGAAAGTATTGCCGGGTTTATGAGATGTATATCCCAATTTCTTTCTATTATTTTTATTGCTCCTTTTTTAGGTATGAACAAATCAGATATAAATTCTTATATTTTTGGATATCTACTTGGTCAATTGATGTATTCATTTACCATATTAATTCTTTATTGGTATTCATTTTCATTTAAAGTATTCTATCCAGTAAAAGTTAAAGGTTCTTGGCTTGAGATAACTTCTTGGAATTATTTTAAATCAATTTTCATCCAACAGGTATTTAAAAATTTTTTGACAGTTGGTGATAAATTTGTGATTACTTCATTGTTAAGTATTGAAACACAGGGATACTATTCTTTTATTTCAAATTACGGCTCATTAATTGCGAGAATGCTATTTTTACCAATTGAAGAATCGACTAGAATTACAGTAGGTACATTTTTCAAAAAGCAGGAGGATATTACCCAAGAAAAAAAAGATTTCATTGACTTATCCAAATGTATATCAAATGTTGTGAAAATTTATGTTTATTTGCTATCACTATTGATCATCTTTGCACCTCTAAATACTAAATTTTTGCTTAATTTGATCTTCAAGAATTTCATTTCCTCAAATGTGATTACAGCATTTAAATTATATTGGATTTATGTGGTTATTTTAGCAATCAATGGTATTCTTGAAGCATTATTTCAATCACTGTTTTATTCAAATGGAAAAGTCAATAACTATTCTATTTTCATGTTTGTGAATGCAATCATTTTCTTATGTACATTAATTTTATTGATTGGTAAATTTAACTTTGGACTGAATGGCCTAATAATTGCAAATATGGTTAACATGATATTACGTATCTGCTATTGTTATATTTCAGTGTCTAAATTTATCAAATTAAAAGAGAATTTCCTTGAAATTCCCTTTGTTTTAAATTTTTCAAGTTATCTGTTCTTCCTTGCATCTTGTATCATACTTACTGTTTTCCAGTATGTGATTTTCCATGGTGATGTGAAATCATTCAAGCAGTTTTTTATTTCTGCTATTTGTGGAGGAGCTCTTGTTATAGTAGCAGCTGGTACAGAACTGTATAGTAGAAAAAATAAAAGTAAAGAAGAATAGAAGACGTGTAAATAACTAGTAAGTTAGATAATTTTTCACTCTGAGCCCCCACTCTTACCAGAATTTTAAAAATTTTAAACCTCAAAAAGAAAAATCTCAGCGACTTTCATAGAAAGAAATCCGAACTTTTACTACTATCAGTAATCTTTCGTTATTGTATATTGTATCGATTTGGAGAGAGACGATAAAGAAAGGTGTCGGATTGCATAAACATAATGTTTAGAGTAATATTCAAAAGAAATTATGCGACCACTTTCCGTTCTGGACAGCCGATATTTGAAACCCGTCCTCATCTCGTCAAATGCGGGGAGCTTACACCAGGTATTTCAGCACTTGAATATTATCAACGTCGTGTTAGACTAGCTGAAAAAATTCCAAAGGGCTCATTGGCAATTCTGCCAGGAAATTCGATCAAATATGCATCAGGTTCAGTGTTTCATCAATTTCAACAAAATACCGATTTATTTTATTTAACTGGTTGGAATGAACCTGATTCAGTTTGTATAATTGAAAGGCCTGAAAATTCAGATGATCCAGCTGATCACATTTTTCATATGGCTGTCCCCGCATCTGATCCAGCAGTTGAAAGATGGGAAGGTGAAAGGACTGGTATTGAAGGGGTACAAGAAATTTTCAATGCAGATATTGCGGTCTCAACTCAACAATTTCCATTACATTTAGATAAGTTATTAAGAAAATATTCAAATATTTATTATGATATTGGAGGTTCAAATTCTTCAACCGGTAAGGCGAATAATATTTTTGAGCGTATGTTTCCATCAACTTCTTATCATTTAGATAGAAAAGCATCCGACAGAGTCAATATCGAGGAGATGTTGCGTAAACATTCTAATCAAGGATTTCAAATTAACTCGTTAAATCCTCTAATTACAGATATGAGAGTTATTAAATCAAATGCTGAATTAAGAATGATGAGATTGGCTGGTAAGATTTCAGGTAGGGCTTATAATGAAGCCTACGCCAAAAGCTTTGAATCTGAAAAAGGACTACATTCTTTCCTTGAATATAGGTTTATAAGTGGTGGCTGTGATAAATCAGCCTATTTCCCCGTTGTTGCAGGAGGTGATCATGCCTTATGTATTCATTATGTTAGAAATGATGATGTCTTGAAGAAGGGTGATATGGTTTTAGTTGACGCAGCTGGTAGTTTGGGCGGTTATTGCGCAGATATTTCACGTACCTGGCCAGTCAATGGTAAATTTACTCCTGCACAAGCTGAATTATATGATGCCTTATTAAATGTTCAAAGAAGAATTATAAGGGAATGTACCGTGGAAAAGGGTAATAGTTTAAATGATTTACACAATTTAAGTGTAGAATTACTGACGTTAGAATTAAGAAATGTAGGTTTTAACGATATTCAAAACTGGGAAGTATCAAAATATTTGTATCCCCATTATATTGGTCATAATCTTGGTCTAGATGTTCATGATTGTCCATCATATTCACGTAGTACAAAATTACAGAAGGGCCAAGTTGTAACAGTTGAACCTGGTATTTATGTCCCAGATGATGAAAGATGGCCAGCTGAATATAGGGGTATCGGTATGCGTATAGAGGATGATGTTGCAGTTGGTGAGGATATGAATGTTGTTTTGACCGTTGAAGCTGCAAAGGAAATTTGTGATATTGAAAACATTGCTGTGCATGGTGTTACAACTCCTATGAGGGAAGAAGTTGTTGATGTTTACAGTTTGTAGAATATTAACCAATAACATAACTGATGTACATATCACCTTTTTCTATAAAATTTATATATTCTTCAAAAACAAAATGATTATATTTGATTAGCAATACTTTGCTAGGATATTATCGTAGTAGCATTGGACTCATAATCGTTATCTCCAAGCAGAGAATTCTCATCCTCTTTGTTAACAGAGCCAATAACAGAATTTAACTTATTAATTTCAAAATTTATATACTCATCGTTAATTTGATCATGAAATCTATTGAGCAGTTCATCTGGATGATTATCAGAGGTTTCGATGTACTGAATAATTTCTGATTCTGCATTAATGAATAGTGGTAGGTCTAAAATAACTGTAACTTTACCTATGAAATCGATCAATTTCATCTTTGAAATATTAAATGTTTGAGAAATTTCATCAAAAGAAACACGATTAATTAATGATAGATATGTCAAAAGCAACTTTTGCATTGTTAGTGATTCAATTTTGTTAAATGATGAATCTAAATTATCGAACCATAGAAATTCTTCCTTCATTTTGCGCAATTCAGTTCTAACTCGGGGAAAATCAGTTGAATCAAAATCTTCTCTGATATTTTTCAATAGAATATCTTCATAAAAAGTTTCTACTAAAACTTGGGTTTCTAAAAATTTATGTCGTTTTTCGTTATTTTGCGATAATATAATTGAAATAACTATTATTCTTAATAATGATTTTCTATTAATAATTGAAGAATCAAATGTTTTTAATGAATCGAGGGAATTGAAAAGCACACCAGGAGTCGTTCTCTCGATTGTCATTAAGTTATGAAAATGGTCGGCAACTGAATTGTAATTACCAGTTAGAAACATTCCAAATATAACTAACCATTTGATTTCCCAATATGCACGTGATTCTGATTCAGAAAATTGTCTAATAGATGCATTATCGTTTTGATGAAGGCGATAGTAGTTATTACTTAAGCTTATGTGAGAACTTGATCTTGAATTTGTCCTCGATTCTTGCTCAAATGATTGTACAATCGAATTACATCTATGTAACGCAAACTCCCAGTGATTTATTATAAATGAATATCCCCATTTATTCAGCATTGCGTCTCTCAAAACTTTCAATTTATCATCATAAAATACCAATAGATCCGGATTTATTGTGTATAATGAATTAGATATATCATATTGAATTACTTGAACATCATTCGTAAATGCTGCTAATGATAGCTCCCGTTTAATAATTAATTTATAAATTGATCTGTATGATGATTTTACCTTTTCAATGTCTTTCTCATCTTCATTAAAGTTTGCCTTGGCTACAAGTCTATCATAGTAGGAACTAATTAATTCTTGTGTTAAATCATCGAATGAATGAAGCCCATATTCTTTTACCAAATTTTGCAGTGAAGTATAGTAGGAATCAATTAAGTCTCGTATATTAGAATTTGAATCTGCAAATTCTGCTAAGTAGGTTATAATATTATTTGATAACGAACTCAACATGTATGGCGAATCTGAACTTTTAACAATTTCAGTTATTATGCTAACTGCAAAATCATGGGTTTTATAGTCATAAGGAGATGCTCTTATATGATGGTTTACTCTCTCAAGAGATAATAATGTAACTTCCATTGTAGATTATATTAGGTTACCTTGTTGGGTTGTAATCACGAAATAAACTTGTTCGTACTTTAAATCAAGGTGTAATTTTATAAAATTTATATTAACTCTTAATTCTTAATTCTTAATTCTAAAATTTTAGCTGGGCGAAATATGTACATACTTTTATGTGAGATAAATAATATGCATCTACTACAATATTTTAATCAATTATGGTGTTTTATGT
The DNA here is from genome assembly GCA_030570335.1 of Pichia rugopelliculosa. Taxonomy (NCBI): domain Eukaryota; kingdom Fungi; phylum Ascomycota; class Pichiomycetes; order Pichiales; family Pichiaceae; genus Pichia; species Pichia rugopelliculosa. Next base: position 113,263 of record JAJLVQ010000025.1, on the reverse strand, counting down.
AAATAGTAGTAATATATATATTTTTTAAGAAAGTATGGGGCTAGCAACGATAAATTATCCTACTGAGCTATAGAGTAAAAAAGTGTCTGTCCAGTAACGATAATCCTAATATCAGAGTGAAATTTTTATCAGAGTAATTAGGATGCACTATCTGAAGACTAGAAAGAAGATCACATGGTATTTTAGGAATATAATGTACTATTTTTATAGTTTTTTAGTCAGCCTAACTTTTCTTTTGTAATTTTCGGATTATTATAAATAATATAATGATATTGCTGGTCGGTAAGTTCTGTGAAATCACCCCAATAAATACTAGTAACGCATATTTATTACAGATCAAAAATGCCTCTACCATCAATTTCAAGTGCTCGTACAATTAACTATGCCCATCAATAAGTAATTTAATTGATTTAGCGGATAACAATTCACTGTAGTACAATAAATTTTTTCTTTAAAGTATAATGTTTGACGTTTTGTTATGTATATGTGAAGGTTGGGATTGTTTTGTTCCAATAACTCATATATTTGAGAATCAAAGACCTTCAATTATTTGTGCTTGGCACACAAAGTTAAATCGTGATTTTACAATTTATTTGTTTGGTAAATAATTGATTTCAACTGGTTCATGAATAAATGAAATGTTCTATGTACATATAAATGTCTCCTCTATAAATTTGAAATCTCTCTATATTTGGGAAATGCAATTGCGGTAACATTCGCAAACCTTTATTAGCGGTCTCAAAGGGAAATTCAATCAAATCATCGAGATCTTTCTTCATTTCATCAATCATATCTTCAGGATTGACACTATAACAACGTACGAACAAACCTCCTTTTCTGACATACTAGCAACATTCTCGATACGTTTGGAATATATCAACATCTCCTCTAGTTGTGGGCAAATAAAAAGGATAGTTTCAAACCTTTGTCCATACACAAGGCTTTGGTTATTGGACACTGGCGTACTAACCACCCCTGTTTCTTTTAACCATGCCAGTACCGTTGCGGTTTTTAGGATATTTAATATGTGGAATTATGTTAAACCTTTTGTTAGCTGCCTTAGGTGGAATACCAATCGCAAAACATAGATCTCTCTTCATTTCATCAACCGTACCTTTAGGATTAATATTATAACCACGTAAGAACACTTTTACCTCCTTTTTTGATAAACTAGCAACATCTTCGATGCTTTTGAGAAATCTCGGCATGCCTTCTACTTGAGGACAAATAAAAGGAATAGTGTCAAGACTTTCACCTCTCATAAAGCTCCAGTAATTCAATTCTTTCAACCCCTGCATGACATAGATGTTTCCTTCACCCGTATTAGATTGCATTGGAAATTTTGCATCAGCACTGCTATCAGCAATATGTGGGATTATGTTAAACCTTTTGTTAGCTGCCTTAGGTGGAATACCAATCGCAAAACATAGATCTCTCTTCATTTCATCAACCGTACCTTTAGGATTCATATCATAACCACGTAAGAACACTTTTACCTCCTTTTTTGATAAACTAGCAACATCTTCGATGCTTTTGAGAAATCTCGACATACCTTCTACTTGAGGACAAGTAAAAGGAATAACGTTAAGAGCTTGATCATTCATAAAGCTCCGGTAATTCGATTCTTTCAACCCCGTAATAAAAATGATGTTTTCTTTACCCATATTATACTGTATAGGAAATTTTGTGTTGGCGTTGACATCATCAGTATCATTACTGTTAGGACCAAGATATTCAAAGCGTGGAATTATGTTAAACCTTTTGTTAGCTGCCTTAAGTGGAATACCAATCACAACACATAGATCTCTCTTCATTTCATCAACCGTACCTTTAGGATTCATTTCATAACCACGTAAGAACACTTTTACCTCCTTTTCTGATAAACTAGCAACATCTTCGATGCTTTTGAGGAATCTCGACATACCTTCTAATTGAGGACAAGTAAAAGGAATAGCGTCAAGAGCTTGATCATTCATAAAGCTCCGGTAATTCGATTCTTTCAACCCCGTAATAAAAATGATGTTTTCTTTACCCATATTATACTGCCTTGGAAATTTTGTGTTGGCGTTGCTATCAGTATTACTATTACCATATTTAGGATGTTCAATATGTGGGATTATGTTAAACCTTTTGTTAGCTGCCTTAGGTGGAATACCAATCGCAAAACATAGATCTCTCTTCATTTCATCAACCGTACCTTTAGGATTAATATCATAACCACGTAAGAACACTTTTACCTCCTTTTGTGATAGATTAGCAACATCTTCGATGCTTTTGAGAAATCTCGGCATGCCTTCCACTTGAGGACAAATAAAGGGAATAGTGTCAAGACTTTCACCTCTCATAAATCTCCAGTAATTCAACTCTTTCAACCCCTGCATGATATAGATGTTTCCGTTACCCGTAATATACTGTATTGGAAACTTTTGTCTGCGATTTTTATCGCACTTTTTTGCAATACCACGTTCCCGTATATTACTCTTAGTCATATCCTTTAGTGCAGCGGGTATGTATTTGAAATAATAAAAAGTTAAACAACTATTGTGGAATACAAATAACAAATAACCAATTAATTTTTAAGGATAATGACAGTATGCTTGGCGATTCATAAAATTTAGAATATTTTAAATCTGTTTCTCCGAAGATGTGCGATATGTCACAATCTGAGAGTATTAATGATTAAGAATTAAAATTTCATTTGATATTAGCAGCGAATTTTAAAACTCAAAAAATTTAAAATTTTTCATTTTTCATTTTTCACTTTCTAAATTTACATAGAACAATAAACAGAAGACAAGATAGGGAGAATAATGCATAGACTATTTGTAAGACAATTAGGAACTACTTCCATAGCTTTAAATGTTAGAACCAAGGCGAAAATTGCTGTTGCCGTCAAAAAAGATAGCATTATCTTTGATTCTAAAAAATATGAACAGAATAAATTGAAAAAACAGAAAGATTTTAATAATACTGCGGTTAAAGATGTATCGGCACATAAACTTCTATTCCAGTTATTGGGACGAGAATTTCCGGAGAATGAACCAATTGGACCAAACACACCTTTAACAACTAAGGAATTAATGATAATTTTTAAACAAAAAAATCTTAGATTGGTTTATAAAATTTTAGGTACTTCAGGACGACAAATTCAAGATTCATTACTTGTTAATAATGACGTGGAGAAGTTTTTGAAAAAGGACGATTTGTTTCGTGCCAAACAGCTAGCGTATTTGGCACGTTATCAAGGGCTATTTTCTTATGGTACAATCATAAAATATTTATTAAACCGTGGACAAATCAACGATTCATTTGACATATTTATGGATTTGAAGAAAAGAGGTTATAAGATAACAGGAAGACTTTATAATATAATAATATCTGAGTATGCAGATTACATTAGTAAAAATATCAAGAATTCTAGTGATATTTCACAAAATAAAGTTGAGCAGATTTATAGATCGTTTCAAAAAGATCACTTGGGAAATAGTGGAGAGATTTCAATTATTCATGTTAATTCACTATTGAAAATATTTAGAGTCAGTAAACGAGTTGATTTGGCTTTGCATTTATTTGATTCATTAAAGGAAGGCAGAAGTGGTAAAATGAAATTAAGACCTGATATTCGAACATATACGGAAATGCTTAGAATTCTGACAAATGCAAAACCTGAAGATGATAAAATTGATTTTATCGATATTGTCAATAGAAGTGAAAGAATTTTTTATAATGCACAACATAATATTCATATTAAGATTGATGCTTATCTTGTACGAGCATATGTTAGTTTATTCGCATATTGTGATGATTTAAAATTGCGAGCAAGGGGGATAACGATTTTAAGAGAATGGTTCAGATTATCATCAATTGAAGATATTAAAAAGAGAATTGATCCCAGTAGCTACAATGTTGACGAATGGAATAAGGTCAACAAAGGAATCAAAGTGCTTAAAGACGATGAGAATGACCACAGAAGATTACGGTTACTAACTTGGGAGCAAATCAACCAGGCAAAGAGCAAACGTTTTGAGACTGATGAAGCGGTCGTCCGAATGTACAATGAATTATGTACACTCTTCAACGTACCTGTGGAAATTATAATTAAAAATGAAGAGAGAGAGAGACATTAAAATGTGTAAATATTTAAAATTTAAACCATTTGTGTAGAAGCAAGCAATCGGAGCATGAGAAATTTGTTATGAGTTATAAGTGCATTCGCAGATCGTAAATCTATAGTTTTTTCATTCAGGACCCTTACCCTCCATTATTCATTATTCTCATTTCCTATTGTCTTGATGCCACAACAAGCTGAAAAAGAAAGAACAAAATTTAATTTCCGATACCGCCATGTAGGCCCGTTACGAAATGACCCCAAAACCCAAAACTAGTAGGTTAGGGTCTCACATATACGTTGCGTATATAAACGGTTATAATCGCTAGTGTAATCAGTTGATCCTGGTAGTAATTATGCCTTATACAAGGAAACCAAACATCAGGATCAACATGTTACAACTTAAAACTCTCGTTACTTGTGCTATTGCATTGATTTCTTTTGCGTCATCTACTACCGCTCTTTCTAATCCAAGGTACGTTAGACACCTGGTTAAACGTGCTGAAAATGACGGTAATAGCAAATCATTCGATGCTGAACTTGAATTGTATGAAAATTTATTTTATATCGACTTTGAAATCGGTTCAAATGATCAAGAACTCTTTGGTGTTCTTGATACCTCAGGTTCAGATTTATGGGTCAATACATATGTTAATCCATATTGTCTAGCTGGTCCAGGTATTGATAATTCAAATCCCTTGAATATTAGCTTAAATGAAGATGCAATGATTGATTGTGATTTCCCTTATTTCAATGCATCTGCTTCAAAATCTTTTAGGTTAAACTCAACTGCATTTCAATGGGGGTATGAAGATGGTACAATTCTTTTTGGTAATTATGGTTCTGATAATATTACTGTTGGTGATGTTACAATCGATGATTTTACTTTTGCAATCACTAACTTTACTAATCAAACCTATGCCCATTTTGGTATTGGATATCCAATTAATGAAGGATCTGATTGGTATGACGGTATCATTTATCCAAATTATCTATTTGAATTGGTTAATCAAGATAAAATTGATAAACCAGCTTATAGTTTGTATTTGAACAAGACAAACTCTGAAATTTTATTTGGTGCTTTAGATAAATCTAAATTTAAGGGTGACTTAACTCAATTTGATATTATGCCAGTTTACCTTCAAGATGAAGATGAAGATGAAAAACCTGTCATTACAAATGTTGCACTAACTTTAACTCATTTAAATTCTATTTTTAATGATAAAGTTTCATCACTTGGAAGAGGTTATTATGCAGCAATAATTGATACTTCCATTCCTTATATTACATTGCCAGAAGACTTTATTGATGCCATCGCAACTGCATTCAAACTTGAATTTGATGAAGAAGAAGAACAATTTTATGGTAACTGTGATGATATTTCAGCTTCTTATCTTTCATTTGCCTTCCAAGGTGTTGAATATACAATTCCAGCTGCTCCACTTTTTAGAGAATTTGTCAGTGATGGCAGTTCAATTTGTTTTTTCGAAGCAACGATGGCACATGAGCATGATCCATATATTTATTTGGGTAATGCATTCTTACAATATTTTTACATTGTGGCAGATTTAAAAGATAATCATGTTGCACTTGCTTATATTGAAGAACATCCAGGTGACGAATCGATTCAAATTATTGATGGTGATGACATTCCAGGTAAAGTTTACCCTGCATCTACTGAAACTTTTGGTGCTGACAATAATGGATTCACCTTTGCGAATAAACAAACTGCTTCAATTTCAGAACCTGTTCAAACAACTCTTACAGTTTCTCAGCACGGTGATTTTGGAGAAACTGAAACTGCATCTTCAAATACTTCTGGTTCTGCATCTTTAAATGTTTCCCAAACTGCTGTTAAATCATCTGGTTCAGTTTCGGGTGCGTCATCAGCATCAGCATCAGCAAATAGTAAAAACGATGCAGTTGGTATGGTTCCTACAGGATACGCCGTTACAATGTTAGGATTCTTATTTGCTTTACTTGGTTGATTTTAGAATTTGATTTACGTATTGTTATGACAGAATGATTTATTCATTCCTTTATTTATAATTGATTTTATGCATATTTAGAATTGTTTGTTAAAATAGTGTAAAATACAAAATTAATTAAAAAAGAAATATTTCAAAAGATTACCCTTTTTCTCATGAAACTATCGCATTATTTAACAAACGTTCTACAACGCTTTTAGAAAAAGAGCTTTTGGTTGGTTTTGTATAATAACTAAATATTTGTCCTAGAAGCGTAGAGTTGAATTATTGTAAAGAACAAATAATCTTTCTGCAATGGATATCTAGTATCAACTATAATTCTTCTGATATCACCATTAATTTATCCTCATAATATAATTGCTCATCTGATTTAACCTTTGTACTTAAATACAATGCACCGAATGTCATCAATCCACCAAATCTAAACACCCAACCCAGGGAATCATCGAATGAGTTATCATTTTCTGATGATCTATGAAATATTGTAAATAAGACTGATGAAATTAATGATGATAACATCTGTGGAGCTGATACAAAAACATTATGTAATGAAAGTAATAATCCTGAATCATATTCAATTGAATTATAATAACGCATCAAAACGTGATTACAATAAATATCATTATAATTATTAATTGTTGGTGCATCATCTTCAATAATATTATCATTATCAATCTGTTGTTGATAGTATATTTGAATTGCTTTAATATCTTTAATTCTACTAATTTCTTCACTAATTAAAGTAAATGGTATCCATACTGCACATCCCCATGGAATTCCAGTAAAGGCAAATAATATAATTGCTTGTTTATAATTCTGAATGAAAAATGTAAAAAATGTACAAATAATGAAAACTATATGTGAAATTATCCAAAACTTCCTTAAATTAAAAATTTCATAATATTTATTCCTTTTATCGATCTTTTCTAACACTATTGGGAATATCATAACTATTAATAATGTTACAATTGAATTTGACAATAATGCATATGTCCCAACTCTTGTACTTTGATCAATCAAATCTTGTTTCAATTCTGGTGGAATTAATGATGGATTTGGATATCCTTTTCCATAAAGATATAATTCTCCAACATATGATGTTGTATAAAACAACAAAGGGAAATACCCAATCCATGCAAATAATTGAGCATAACAAACGATTTTAACTTGTTGTGGTGTTGAAGCAAAGGAATAGAATATTGATTTAAAGAAATTTTTTAATTGTAATAATAAAGTATGAGAATTTGGATCAATTCCCATCTCTTTTAATTTATCGTCTTGTAATTTCCTCTGAGTAAGCAAAGTTAAATCCGTTTGTGGATTTCTTTCCTTGATATAAAATAAGCAAAAACAAGTAATTGAAAACATTATAATTACTACTAATATGCTTAAAATTTTAAATTGATTGTCACCAAAAATTGGGAATAATTTCTTCAAATTTAATGTACCAATCCAAAATCCAATTAAATTGAAAATACCAATCATTCTTGCAGCCCATGCATTTGCGATGTTTTGCTGATTTGTTGGTACAACATCAACAATTAATGCACGGCTGGATGCTTGAATAATTGCAATTGAAAAATCTAATACATAAATTCCAATACATGCAAAAACTATCGTTGCAAATTTAATTGATTCATTAGATGAATTAAATAAACCTAAAGTAAATGTCATAATCTCACTTGAATGTGATAATAAAATTAATGATAAAGATGTCAAAATACACCCGATTAGAACAAATATTCTTCTTTTTCCATATTTTAGAGTACATTTATCACTCAACATACCAACAATAGGTTGCCCAATCGTACCGGAAAGTGGACCAGCAAGCCAGACAAGGGATAAGACTCGCTTTGAGATACCAAGTGATAAAAGAAATGGTGTTGCCTCTGAAAACTCGGTTGACCATGCAAGTTGTAAAGCTCCAACTATAAGAGTTAAAATTATAATATAAAATGTAGATCGATGTGGATTATAGAGATGTTGATGCTGTGGTAGTGTCAATAATCTTTCAGTTATGGTCATATTTGTGTCGAATCAAATCAAAATTAGGAATCAAATAAGCATTAATTGTTATAATTAACGAAATAAACTCCGAATTCTTCACTTCCCCAGCAATTTCTAATTTCTAATCTCATTTCATTTCATGGGAAATATGAAATATTAATAGTTTTTCCCACGAAATATTTTGTGTCAATGGACTACGCGTCGCATGCCAGGAAGCGGGAAGTGAATTATGAATTATGAATTACGTAGATATTGTTTCACTTTCTATGTGTTCTACATTCGTCGTAGTTGATAAACCTCTTAAATTGACAAAGAAATAGTCATGGATAGTCAAGAGAATACTAGGAAAAGAGGAAGAGCTGACTTTAATGATGATGAATACAGTTATCCATTATCATCTCAAGAAAATTATGGCACTTGCAACAGCGATGTTTTAAACAGTAGTCAAACTTCGCAATATGAATATCAACCGGATTACAATGTGAATAGTAATAATAAAGGGAATAAAAGAATTCAACAGGAGAAAATACATACCGAAATCCACCAAAATACAGTTGCAATGATGATGGAGGCATCGAGGAAATTGTCAAAGGCCAAGCCAGCCCTAGAAGCTTCACCAGCAGATGAACACATCACCACTGCTGAAACATTCACACAGAGACCATATTGGTGAACTCTACAGAGTCCAACGGAAACTCTACAATGATTTCTGTACAGACGGTGTAACTGTTAATCACTTTCCTTTCTGAGAGCAAAATCCGAAAAGGGAAATCTGAAAATTGAAAATTGATTGAATTGGCAGTTGGCAGTTGACTAATGATCGATTGGTAAGGAGAAAAGAGAAAAGAGAAAAGAGGCGGTTTTCAAATTTCTTGAATTTTGATTTTACTTGCTGGATTATAAGTTTTGATTATAAATTGAAATCTGACAATTCATAGAATTCGTTGATCTAGATCCATTGACAACATAGTTATGACTACCTTTGATAAGCTGGTTGAGGGAGCAACCAAGATCAAATTAGCCCCACCCAAACCTAAATATGTGGAACCAATTCTTATGACAACATCGGAAGGCGAAAGAGGTGACGGTTTTAGAACTGTTATGAGAGCTTTAAGTAGAAGATTGCAAGACTCTGCTTGGACAATTGTTTATAAGTCGTTAATTGTTATTCATATTATGATCAGAGAAGGTGATGAAAATGTATGCATAAAATATTTGTCAAATCATTTATCAATTTTAGACATCAAAATCGGTAAAGGTGGTAAGTTTATTTCAAATGGTGGCGATTTAAATCAAGCTTATTCATATGCACAATATTTAACAGTTAGAAGTAAAGAATTTGGGAACACAGGAAATGATTTTATTAGAGATACTAAAAAACCTTATGGAAGTTGGAATTCAAATGATAAATCTTCAATTTTGAGAGATTTATCAGTTGAAAAAGGTTTATTGCGTGAGACAGAATCAGTTCAAAGGCAAATTGACGCATTATTGAGATGTAGATTCAGAGAATCCGAAGTAAATAATGATTTAATTATTCTAAGTTTTAGAATGCTCACAACAGATTTAATTTCATTATATCAATGTCTTAATGAAGGTGTTTTAAATATACTTGAGCACTTCTTTGATTTAAGTAAAAATGACGCAGAGAGAGCATTTGAAATTTATGAACATTTTACAAAACAAACTAAGCATGTGATTGAATTTTTGAGAGTTGCTAAACATTTAGAAAGTGTCACAAAATTACGTGTTCCAACTATTAAGCACGCACAAACAAGTTTATCTGGTTCATTAAAGGAATATTTGGATGATCCCGATTTTGAAATCAATAGAAGGCAATATTTGGCTGAAAAGGAATTTTCAAAAAATGCTAATGTAATGAATGAAGCTGGAAAAAGTAATAATGCCGAACCAAAACCTAAACCACAACAGCAACAACAGCAACAACAGCAACCAGATGCACATATTCAAGAGCAAGAAATGTTTGAACAACAACAACAGCAATTGCAGCTGCAACAACAACAACAACAACAACTATTGGAGCAACAGCAACTACAATTGCAAGCACAAGCCCAACTACAGGCACAGGCTCAGTTACAAGCTCAAGCTCAAGCTCGAGCACAATTACAAGCACAGCAAGCGCAGGCACAAGCACAGCAAGTACAACAAGCACAACAAGCACAATTACAAGCACAAGCACAACAAGCACAATTACAAGCACAACTTCAAGCACAGGCAACAATGAATGCGACCACTGGAATTGTTCAACAAGCTACTGGATTCAACCCCTTTACTAATATGAATTCATTTAGTGTGCAACCATCACAAATACCATTACCGGCGCAACAACTATCCACAACTGTACCAATGAATTTACAAACTCCAGTTCAAGCAACTTCCAATACATTTATCAAAACACCATTACAACAACCACGTATATTATCCAATAATTTCACAGGTAATGGATTTGGAAATAACCATATAGTTACTAGTCCAACATCCTTAAATAGTCCAACTCGTACTAATTCTACAATGTCAAACAATAAAAATCCATTTTCAAATAGTAGATTTAGCAATTCATCTACAACAACTGCATTTACTACACAAAATGAACAAGAAATTCAAAAAAAATTACAAATGCAAGCAACTTCAAGTATCAACACTGTGAAACCAGCTTTAACTGGAACAAATCCGTTTAGATTAGAGACCAATATAACGCCAACAATTGGAACCGGAAATATGACAAAAATTGATGAAATTAAACCTCAACCAACTGCTGGTGGATTAGAAAGGTTACCAACAATACCAGTATTTCCAGAAACGAAGAATGATTTGTATCAACAACAATTAAAATTTCAAGCTGGATCACAGTTACAACAAGGTATAATCAATCAACAAATTGCATCAAATCCATTCTCACAACAAGCAACTGGCTATGTTCAACAAGCACAGCAGGTTCAACCAGTTCAACATCAATCTACGAATCAAAATGGGTTTAATTTTGTCAATCAACAACCTGTTAATGTTGCAAAAGTTTATCAACCACAGCAAATGATGCAGATGCCAATTTCAATGCAGGGGCAATCACAAATGCAGCCAATATATGGACAATCTCTTCCTATTCAAGGACAGATGCAAACAGGTCAACAGCAAGGTATTTATGGTGCTAGTAGTGTTTATACAGGACCTAATTTACTGGGTTAGATTTGAATATATTTTCTAATCTTACTAATGTAATTTATATTTTTTTTATTTATAATTAATTAATTCCATAGAATTGAATGTAAGAAATTAAATGTAAAAGTAATAAAAGCGTTAAGTATGGTTTACTATTTGAATAATATAATAAATTCGTAGTTTCGTTAAATTAAAGATAAATAGGAAAGATATATGTATAAAATAGAAATGAAGATATAGAATATGTTAAGAAATGAATAAATTATTAGTGAAGATGATTATTGATTATAAGCCAGCACCTGGAGTAAAATCTCTTGCCTTACCCTTACCTTTCACTGCATAAGCAGCCAACATTTCATCATGTTGATCATTTTTTTCATAATAATCACTTTTATATACATGCTGTCTTTTTGCTTCCATTTCTTCTTGTAATAAATGATTATGGATTGCATTAGCAAATGATGGTCTACAGAATGTAGTTGTTGCAAATAATGGGACAGCAACTAAAAGAACTGCTGAGACCATTTTAACTGGAAGAGAAACTGGAGCCATTTTTAGAAGATATTATTTGATTGTTTGTAATTGATTGTTCGATACAGAATAAAGGAAGTATTATAACTACATAGAAACATTTTTACAACAGTGGGGGAGTATTGAGAGTATTTATATCTGGGGAAGGGAAACTAGAGAGGGGATAATATGCATGATTAAATAATTGGTAACACCACTCTAAGAAAAATGGGCTCAATAGAGTAAAAAATCATGATTGGATGGGGCGATTTAAAGAAATTTTCAACTCATTTTTTAATTTTGAGTGGGGAGATTTTTTAATTTTTGACGCTCTCAGTGGAGTCATTTTCATGGACTGTTGCGTCGATTTTTGAGGTATAATCGACGCAAAGTTGCCTTTAATATGTAAATTTGTGTTCTAGTATGTAGTTTTTAACCTATTGATAACTAAAGTCAACCAGATGGAAACAGGCTTCTAGATCAACTTTACTTGATCATCGTCTTCCCCTCCCCCCATCATGATTGACCATAGAAAATAATAGTGTAGTTTAACGTTTGTTAGGAAAATGCTCTGCGTAATCCTCCGGAATAACCATGGAAAAAAAAAACAAAGGAAATTAGAAATTAGAAATTATGCATGAGAAGAAGAAAATAGAATATAGGCGGAAGTCATCAACGGAGATCCAAAAAGATAAGCAACCTCCCAAAATCTAACGTTTTCTGGTTGGTTTGAACATTCTTTTTACTCAAACAATTGTGAAGAATTATTTGCTGTAAAATAAACATGAATCAAAGCCATATGCCATAGTTTTCTGTTTATGAAACAGTAAATAATGATAAAAGGAGCTAGCTAGATTTTACAGAATAATTATATACAAAAACAATACTTCGTTAACTAAAACAGCTTTCTCATTGCTGACAAAAAATATTCTCTGATTTAATCTCTATTTAGCTGATTAAAATTATTTAGCTTTGCATCCTTTGCTTAATTAATATGATCCAATTTATTTTAATATTAATTAAAAATTGCAAATAGCTGATGATTATACTATATTTATAGCTTATATTGTACTATATAAAAAACAACTATTACTTCTATTATTATAACTTCTTTTAACATATAGACTTATTATATTTTTATAATAAGCCATGATCAAGACACTAATGTAAAGCTGAATTGTTTAAATATTTTTTTACAACTGGTTTATTGTTCCAAGAGTTTTTCATCACCTTAATTTCTTTATTAACAGTAAGTGGCATTTTAACCTTCAATCTTAAAACAATTGCTTTCAACCCATCCATATTCTTACAAAACTCTAGGTCATCTTGCAAGAAAACTTGACCAGAATTGGTTAAAGCTTCCATCAAATATCACTTGATTGTAATAAACGCATCAGTTACAATTCTATTTGATTCGGCAACTCCTATCCGAGACATATAAAATGTCAATATATATTCAAATGACTAGCCAGATTCTCACATGCAAAATTCAATACCATGGATGTTTGCATTTTTGTTCATAACCTTCGAAATCAAAAGGTGAGAACAAATAGGCTATGATGTAGTTGTATTTTCCACATGGTCTTGGTTTTTGAACAATATTTCTAATATTAGATTCCAAGACTTCAAAGCTCCTGTCTATATTATGACGGATGCAATTGAAGTTGGTGGTGATGGTGGTATTTTAATGCAAAAACTTCAGAAATGTTCCAATAAAGATACAGCAAAATTTACGACAAATGATCAATTTATTCCTATTGCATATTTCTGTACATTAACCGCCATACCATTTATATCAATGAATTCCCCATACTGGGATAATCAATAATTCATAAGCTTTAACGCATCCATACCAATTCCTCTTGAATGTTGTTAAGCAGCTTGATTCCTGGGATAACCCGTTTGATATTGGATAAGATCCTATTGCAAGGGTTGATCGCAACGTTCCCATTGGAGACATCTGCTAATTGCGATCTCGCCAACTCTTCTCTCAATCTATTTACATCTGCTTCAACACCTTCGAACCTGTGTTCAACCTTGTGGTTTTCAAGTTCACCTCATAATTTTCACATTTCCATAACTTGGGAAATATTGGAAGCAGTTGATGTTTCAAAATCCAAAATCCTCAATTCTAGCCTTAAGATTGTCAACTTCGTCAGCAGATGCATACATGTGTTCTTGTTAATTGTTTGTTTTGTCATTTGTTCGTTGTTTGAAATTGTATTCTATCGTATAATCTTATAAAAAAGATTTTTTAATGGAAACTTCACGATTTGTGGATAATAAACACTACTAAATTTCCAATCAAGATTCATTTCGGTAACAAACCATTGTGTATCACTACCTGCAATTGGAGTACCCTTGTTGTCACAACCAGAGAATATTAGTCTTTATTCTAAATCTGGTAGTCAGATTGTCGAATGAGGGTAGCTCTGTCGATGCAATATATTAAGCTGACAAACCAACTATCACAAGGGACGTATCCATATCCCTGATACTAAGTTCAATTGATACAGAAGCGGCTAGGGTTTGTACCAGTTATTTCACCTGTAAATTGGTTCAGTGAAATATAAGCTCGAAGTATCCAGTAGGTTCCATTCTATATTTTCTATTTTCAATTTTCGCATTTCCTGAATTTTCCATTTTCCATTTTCCATTTTTCATTTTTCATCACGAATTGTCCAACGATGACATACATTTCCTACAATCGCCGACCATTGAATTCGCCACATTTGATTCTTTCTTTAATTTATTGAAATATACATATATATATACATATATAAACACACAATGTCTGATTGGGATAAAGTTACGATCGTTGGTAGAAAGGCTAAGGTTGGTTCCTCTGGTCCAAGAGAAAATGTTATTAAAAGTGCAGGTGCAATTAACGCAGCTAGAAGAAGTGGTGCAATTACTTCTGTGGATAAAAAATACGGTATAGGTAATTCCAAATCTGATCCAGAAGGTCAAAGATTAACTAAAATTGATAGATCTGATGAAATCATTGTTCCAAAGAAAATTGAGGCTTCTGTTGGTAAAGCAATTCAACAGGGTAGACAGGATAAAGGTTTGTCTCAAAAAGATTTAGCTACTAAAATCAATGAAAAACCAACTGTTATTAATGATTATGAAGCTGGTAGAGGTACTCCAAATCAACAAATCTTAGCCAAGATGGAAAGAGTTTTAGGTGTTAAACTTAGAGGTAAAGATATTGGATCTCCTTTATTTAAAAAGAAATAGTTATTTCGAATATTTCTGCATGTATACCTCATTCTTTTATAAACTACTTTTAATCTTTAATAATGATGATTCGTAATAATGGAATGATTCTAAAAAATAAGAGAAATTAAGTTAAAGTAAGTTAAAAAAAAAACTAATCAAAAATCAAATGAAATTAAACAAATAATGGCCGTTATATAGAATAGAATACAAATCAAGACTATCTGATAACAATTATTATCTACGACGACGACGGCCACCGCCCAATCCACCACCTAATCTACCACCACCAAGACCTCCTCCACCATATCCACCTCCATATCCACCTCCTAATCTACCACCGCCACCAAGGCCTCCACCATTTGCATTAACATTGATGGTATTTCCACTACCCAAACGTCCACCTCCAGCTTGAGGTACTTTCTTAACAACAACTGTTTGTTGACGTGGACGCATCACGGCGTTAGCCATCATAACTCCACCCATCACACCCAGCATGGTTTTACCAGTACTTGGACCATGGTATTGTTGTTGCTGTTGTTGTTGAACCGGAACTTGTTGAACCGGAACTTGTTGAACTGGAACATATTGAACTTGTTGAACTGGAACCTGTTGAACTGGCACTTGTTGAACGGGAACTTGTTGAACATATTGAGGTTGTGCATAATTAGGTGCTTGGACATATTGTTGATGTACTTGTTGTGGTTGTTGTTGTTGTTGTTGTGTATAAACTACCTTCTCAGGGCCCAAAGGTGGAGTCTGATAAGCAGAATATGCAGGAGGCATTGTTTTAGGAATTGGTGTAGCCTGTTGCTGGAACATGGACATATCTACAGGATTCCCATTGGCATCATAGAGTTGTTGCATTAGTTATTGTGAGACGATTGAGAGACAATTGAGAGACAGAAGGAAGAATTTAGAAAAGAAGGAAGAATTTAGAAAAGAAGGAAAAGAAGGAAAAGCTTTTGATGGAAAACCTAAAGATCTTTAAAGAAATGTTCATCATAACAGAAACGCCCCCAAATAGTTAATTAATTGAATGACCAATATATCCAATTTAAAATTATAAATTATAGTACTATATAATTAATTTGCAGCTACTAACTTTATCAGACGAAACGAGATTTTCTGACCGCATCAGGAGATATTACTGCGAAATTATCGATTTTCTCCATTTTGATTTTTTTAGTTTTTTAGTTTTTTGTCAATATTTCGTATTGGACCCTTTTCGATTCAATTGGGAACAGCTTGCTTGATAGAAGTTCATAGCACAGAAATGTTCTAGTTATTTATAAAGTACAATATAAAAATTTACTTAGACGCTTCTCTGAATTTTCCCCAGTCGACAAGCATATATGCGTCTTATCTTGGATAAGATTCAGATTACCACCAACTGTAGAATTTTTTTTATCTATACACTTCAATAATTTAATTAACCTTTCGAGCTTTGATTTTCTTTAATGTTACATCTCCTTTGACTGCAAATGCAATGTTTTATTTGGTTCTGACATCCGAAACTATGGAATTGGTTCCCAATAGTCTTACAGATAATCTATGTTTTATTTTCTCTATCTTTTCTTTTCTTTCCTGTTCTATGTAAATTACAGAGGAAAGTGAAAAATTCACAATTCATGTTTAACCTGGCGACTTGCTTCGTTGCGCTTGAGGGTACAGAATATTGTTTTGTGGGAAGATATTGGATATTTTTCCATTTCCAAATAGACTCCGTATTATTTTCCCCCAGCATAAAAGTTAGCTATCGTTCTTTAATGTTATTCATTGTTGATTGATGTCAGCTATTTAAAAATTCACTGTCATGAAAACCCACCTCTCCCAAATTGGTAATAAGTAATAAAGCAAAATTCAGTTTTCAAGTTTGCTCAAATAGACCACCATGAAGAGGGCTCATCATTTTCTTCTTACTCTTCTTGTTCTTCTTGTTCTTTTTGCTCTTCTTGTTCTTGCTCTTGCTCTTGCTCTTGCTCTATTTTCAACTGCTTCTCTATTAAAATTTTGCAAATGATTAGGTTGAAATTTTAGAAACGCTTGAAACAAGGATGACTAACCAGGAATACTTTGCAGTCGGTATTTATGGAACAATCCAAAACGTCAACTCCATGAAGTTCCCCTGGACTCTTGCGTTAGTAGTTATTCAGTTCCGTAATAGAAGTACATATCCATCCATTCACATTAAACATTTACCTCAGATATACCTATGTCAAAAGTTGATGTGGAATAATTTCTCAATATTTAAGGTCATGGACACTGACAGCAGGTTGTTCTTGGTTGCTTATTCTTGTTTGAAGTTTTTCAATGATCTTAATTTGATCACTAGAAGTGTCAGCTATACTTTCTAATAAAATTCTACCCCATAACCGTTTAGAAATGTTTCCACATCAGCAAGTGACATATGGTTGATCTGAGACAAGTGTTTAATTTGAATTGTCGGATGGAAACTTCCATCACGGAACGGAATAAGTTCCAAGGTAAGGGTAAAGGGAAAGTTTATTGCGTTGAGATTCTGCAATGTCCCCTGAGCACCGACAGCAAGCTGTTCTTGGTTGCTCATCCTTGTTTCGACGTCTTCAATGATTTCAATCTGATCACTTGAAGTGTCAGCTATACTTTCTAATGAACCTGCCTGTTAGTGTCGAAATTTCTTCTAACTCCTCTTCTACCTCTACGTGCAAGTTCTCTTGTTGCACGTCTACCGCTGAAACATTTAAAAAAAGAATGTTAATGAAAAAGCAATAGAAAACAAAACAAGAGCAAGAAGAACAAGAAGAAAATATTGAGCCCTCTTCCTTTGTTGGTGTATTTTGTTTTTTACTAAGAAAGATTTTAATAAGCTATATATTCTATAACGCTTTACATGTTTGAAACATTTTCTCCACGTTAACTGGTATGAAATAAGTTAATATACCATTATTTATGTAATTATTTTTCAAGATAATATCTTTATTTATTCAATTTCTGTTTTACAACTTATAAAACCAAAACAATGATAATTTCGTACCAATTCTTAGTAAGTCTTCAGCAATGACGACAATGCAGAAGATTTGTTAAAGCAATTATGAAAATTGTCTTTTATAATTCATTGATATATGAAGCAATCGGTAACACACTGACGATGCTCTTCTTTTTTTTCTTCTTTTTTTTTAGTGTATGCAAGCTATACACTACACTATACACTATACGCAATTTTTTTTTTGATTTTCTTTTCTTGATTTTTCAATCATCGTTCTGAACACACACACTTTCGATCCTAGTTGCAAACATCATTCTTCCCCTTTTTTTTTCCGAAGAAACCCACCTTCATACAATGACGACAGTTCATAGCCGTGATCTGGGTATCCAAGAAGAACATATTTTTTCCATTAAAAATAAAGGTATTAAATTCGACACTGAAGATGATATTAAACCTTACATTGAAGAATTAAATAACTCATCTAATGTTATGAAAATTGATATCTCAGGAAACACAATTTCTCCAGAATGTTCGAAATTATTAGCTTCAACGTTTTTGAAATTTAAAGATACTTTAAAAGATGTCAATTTACAAGATATTTACACATCAAGAGATAGATTTGAAATTCCAAAGTCATTAAATGAATTTTTCTCAGTTTTGCTTAAATTACCGAATTTACAGGTCCTTAATTTGTCAGATAATGCCTTTGGTCAAGACGCAATTGACGTTTTGGAAGATTTCATTTCAAAGACAACATCAATAGAATATTTTATTATGTCAAATAATGGTTTAGGTCCATTTTCAGGTGCAAGAGTTGGTAAGGCATTATATAAAAGTGCAAAATTAAGAGAAATCACACCTAATTCAAAACAATTATTAGCTTTTTGGTGTGGTAGAAATAGATTGGAAAATGGATCATGTGAGGCTTTATCACTTGGTTTCAAAGCCAATAAAAATTTACAAGAAATTAAATTATACCAAAATGGTATTAGACCTAGTGGTATTTCAAAGCTAATTACATTTGGTTTATCAGAGTTAAAGGATTTAAGAATTTTAGATTTACAGGACAATACTTTCACCCTACCAGGCTCTTACTCACTTAGTGAAAACATTAAAAGTTGGCCAAATTTAATCGAATTAAATGTTAATGATTGTTTATTAAAGGCAAAAGGCTGTAAATTATTCTTGGATAAATTAGCTGAAATTTCAAATGTTTCAAAATTACAAATTCTGAGATTACAATATAACGAGTTAGAAGTTGATTCATTAGAATTACTTTCTAATTTTGTTTCAAATTTAAAGGAATTATCAAGTCTTGAATTAAATGGTAATAGATTTGAAGAAGATTCTGAATTTGTTGAAAAGATAAATGAAATCTTTGAAGAACGTAGTTTAGGCCAATTAGATGATTTAGATGATTTAGAAGAACCAGATTCTGATGAAGAAGATGACAGTGAAGAAGATGATGAAATTGAAGAAGCTGAACCTGTTGAAGAAGTTGATGCAAGATTAAAAGAATTAGAATTAGAATTTTCTTCAACTCATATATAAGTTATACCAAAATACAAAATATATAAATAGAAAATCAAAACTTTTCTAGATTTGTTAATAATTTATCATTTTCCTTTAACACTCTCTTTTCCAATTTTTCAATTAATTTGTCTTTTTTTATCCATCTATTCTCTAAATATTTCTCTAGTCGATTTCTCTTTAATGGAACTCTACTTAAAAGTTTTCCTGCAACGTGGACTAGTATAACAGTTTCAATATTATTGTCTCTTATACCCAAAATGTTTAGTAATGATGGTGCCTTGAAGTCAACTATCTCTTTAGTAACTTTGTTTCTATTATAATAAATCAAAGTAATGTCATATAATCGAGTAAATTTTGTTTTGTATAATCCACCAATCGCATTTGAGAATGCTCCAAACCTTGGATATAAAACATTTTCGAATGACGGTAAATAATGCTTTTCTCCTAAAATATTTTGCATTTTTGAATCCCTTTCACTAAATATATTAACTTCTGGAAAAATTGTTAACCATTGAGTATTAGTTACTGGTGAATTTAAAAATTTATGAAATATTGACACTAAAGTACTTCCATCCAATTCCCAATTTTCGTCAGCTTCGGATATATGTTTAAAATAATCAAAAGTTGGGATACTCCAAATTTCAAACCATGTGAAAAATTTCATTTTTGGTATTAACATTGTAGATAAATCTTGGGCAAATATCTTTTCTTCATTGTTCAACAATTTAAACTTAATTTTGCTACCCATTTTAACTTCCTTCTTCATATCCTTTTCTTTTGTTCTTTTGTCTTTTGCTTTTTCTTTCTTTTCCTTCTGTTTTTCAAACTTTTTCTTATCTGTAAACTGAGATACCAAATCATCATCAGAGTCTCCTTCATTTATATATTTTAGTTCTTGAGCGGTTAATGTTCTTCTTGTTAAGAAGGGAAAGATGACATGATCAACAATAGATCTGTGATTACTTATAATCAAAGCATTTTCATTTTCAATTTTATCTCCCACAATATTGACTTTCACTCCGTTTAGCTCTAAAATATAAATACAGAGAGTCCAAAATCCAGCTGCAAAATGTGATTCATAAATGTTCTTTGTTGATGGCAGAGTTAGTTTTAAAAATA
This sequence comes from Pichia rugopelliculosa, assembly GCA_030570335.1. NCBI lineage: Eukaryota > Fungi > Ascomycota > Pichiomycetes > Pichiales > Pichiaceae > Pichia > Pichia rugopelliculosa. The sequence goes on along the minus strand of JAJLVQ010000025.1, from coordinate 92,634 downwards.
TCATCAAGTAAGAAATCAAGCTTATGATAATATAATACAAAATCATGAATAAAATGAAACTTAAGGCTCTTGATACTTTTAAGATATTAATTATATTAGGGGAATCTAAAATCGACTTAATTTCATCTTTACCTAAATGGTTTAAAATTTCAGCCCGTAATGTCATAATGTTGATAGTTGTCTCGAACGCAGTTTATTCTATAAGATGTATCCGGGAACCTTAAAATTAATTGAAATAAACACAGTTTAAAATGAAATGAAATAAAATAAAATACTACAGTATATATATATATATATTGATAAATTGATAGATTGATAGATTGATAGATTGATTGATTGATTGATAAAAGTCAAAATAAGGAAAACTGAGTATAAACGGGCAATTTTAGAATTAAGCAAAACTGAAATTTCCTTTTTAGGAAAAATCAAAAGCATTCATGCTACAAATTTTAAAATTTAAGGACTACTTTACCTTTTGCCTTACAAGAAGCCACTTGTTCAAAGGCATTTTCAGATTCGGTAAAAGCATCATAAACTGAATCAATTGCAATAATTAATTTTTTTTCTTTCCATAGTTGATCAATTGCCAAGCCATATTCGGAGTCTCTTGTGGTCCAAACTTTTGCGATAGGAAATTTAGACAAACCTAAAGTATATTTCCAATCATTCCAGAGTATTTTAAAACTTGGCAAGAAATTATATAAACGAATATTTTTATAGTCAATAACGTATGAACCTCCAACTTGTGCATAAACACCTTGTTCTTTGCCTGGCTTTAATATGGTATCAAGGTAATCCATAACAATTTCATCTCTAACACAGTCCATAATTAAATCAAATTTACCATTCTTGGAAACAAATTCTTTCATCTCATTAATTTTAGAGTCATCACCTTTTGAATAATCGATTGTCAAATCTGCACCAGCATTGATAGTCTTTTCCTTTGATTTTAAAGAACATGTAGCAACAACATTTGCAGCTTTAAAAAAATTCTTTGCAAATTGAACTGTAAAAAATCCAACTGAGGTACCTGCGCCTAAAACCAAGACATTTTTACCTTTCAAATCACCACTATATTTTTTTAAACCTTCAAAGGCAGTATTTGAAACACAAGCCAAGGAACCCGCCTGTTCAAAAGTCATCTCATCTGGGATTTTTTCACAAATCAATGTCTTTTTTGGTTCAAAGAGAACAAAGTCGGAACATGAGCCTCTGTTTCTCAAATGTAATAAATTACCATAAATTTTATCACCGGGTTGGTAACCTGTTTCATTACCTGCTTTAATAACGATACCAGCAAAATCACCACCGATAATCTTAACCTTTGGTCCAAACCAGTTATTGCTCAATTGCTTCAAAATACAATCTACTGGATTCAATGATGATGCTTTCATTTGTAACAAGACTTCTGTTGGTTTGACAACTGATTCTGAAGTGATTGGAATTTCAACAGTGGCAACTTTCAATGGGCTTGTATAGTTTTCATAAGTAACTGCCTTAACTTTTAAAACATTATCTTGGATTGGAAGTGTAATATTAGACATATTGATTGGAAGGATTGACTACTTTCAAATTATTAAGAGAATATATTGTTTTGTTTAAGTATATTTGAATACGGCATAAAAAAAACTACAGTCCGATTAAATTCGGAAAGGCCAAATTGAGAAAAAATTAAATTAAAAATAAAAAATAAAAAATAAAAAATATATGCGAAAATTGAAATTTTTTTAGAATTTCAATTTTTTTTGCATGTTTTCTATTATAAAAATCTAAAATTTTTAAGTGTTGAAATAATATATTCTTTATTGTAAGGTAAGATAAACAGTATTCAATTATTTGAGAAGAATGTCTCGTGTTATTGTGAAAGGGTTACCAAGTTACTATACTGAAACGAAATTAAGAGATCATTTTGCAACAAAGGGTAATGTTACTGATGTCAAATTAAAAACAAAAAATAGTGGTGAATCAAGACGCTTTGCATTTATTGGTTTTAAAGAACTTGTAGACGCAGAAAATGCAGTTAAATTTTTTAATGGGTCATTTATAGATACTTCTAAAATTTCGGTTGAATTGGCAAAATCGTTCAATGATCCTAATGTTCCAGTTTCATGGAAAGAGAAAAGAAAACAGAGAGAAGAATTATTAGCTAAAACTGAAGAAAGATTACAAAAGATGGAAGAAGCAGCAAGTAGGAGAAACCCGAAAAAACAAAAGATTGGTACTAACTTGTCAAGCAAAATTGAAAATAACCCAAACTTAAAAGAATTTGTTGAATCGATGAAACCTGCAAATCAATCAAGATCTTGGGCAAATGATGAGGTAGTCAATGTTGATGGTGCACCACCAAATGATAAATTGGAAGAGGCTTTAGGGATTAAAAAAACCGAGGATCATGATTCTATCAAAAAACCTGATGTTGTTACATATAAAGGAGATGACAGTGATGACGAATATGATGATTACACTGTTAACAAAAATGTAATTAACGAAAGCGATGATGATGAGATGATTTCGATATCTAAATCTGATGAACCAATGAATTCACTCTCTGATATAGAAACTGCTGAAGGAAATAAAATTGATGAAAATGATGAAAATGATGAAGAAAAGAATGATGAAAATGTTGATGATTTTCAGTGGTTTAAAAGTAAGAGAAAAAGAATGATGGATGGAGAAGCTGTTGAATCGATCAAAGAATCAGAGGCTGTCGAAATAGAAAAGTCAAATGAGGTACATGAAGAGCCCTTATCAGAAGATTTACAGAAAATAGAAGAACCAGAAAAGGAACTTTCATTTGAAGAGAAGAATATTGACAAAATCTTAGTAACAGGAAGATTGTTTCTTCGTAATATCCTTTATTCTTCCACCGAAAGCGAATTTAAATCTTTGTTTGAGCCATATGGACCATTATCAGAAGTTCACGTTGCAATAGATTCAAGAACGGGAAAATCAAAAGGTTTTGCATATATCCAATTCGAAAATCCAAAAGATGCAATGAAGGCTTATATTGCATTGGATAAACAAATTTTTCAAGGTAGATTGCTGCATATTTTACCAGGTCAAGTTAAAAAGGAGCATAAATTAGATGAATTTGAACTTAAGAATATGCCTTTAAAAAAGCAAAAGTTATTAAAGAGAAAGTTTGAAGCTTCAAAACAGGAATTTAGTTGGAATTCATTATATATGAATTCAGATGCTGTTTTAGAAAGTGTTGCATCCCAGTTAGGTATTAGTAAAAATGATTTAATTGATCCAACAAATTCAAGCTCGGCTGTTAAACAAGCCTTAGCAGAAGCTCATGTTATTGGTGATGTTCGTAAGTATTTTGAGTCGAAAGGTGTTGATTTAACCAAATTCAATGAAAAAGAAAGAGATGATAAAGTTATTTTAGTCAAGAATTTCCAATATGGAACAACAAAGGAAGAACTTGGAGAGCTATTTGCTACATATGGTATCTTAGAAAGAGTTCTGATGCCCCCTGCAGGGACTATTGCTATCATTGAATTCAGAGATATACCGGCAGCTAGAAATGCATTCAGTAAATTAGCATTTAGAAGAATGGGTAAAGCTATTTTGTATCTTGAAAAGGGCCCAAAAAATTTATTTACTAAACCAGCTGAAGAATCAGATACCATTATAATTGAAGAAAAGGCAGGTAAAGAAATCAAAACAACCACTAATGAAATTATGGAAAAGAACGAAAATAATGACGGAGATCGAGATGACGATGACGACGTTGATGATGATGATGACAATCTACCAACGGTTTCGATTTTTGTTAAGAATTTAAGTTTTAAAACAACACCTGATGTGTTATCAAATATTTTCAAACCATATCCAGGATTTTTGCTATCCGTTATTAAAACAAAGCCAGATACAAAGAATTCAGGTAAAACTTTGAGTATGGGTTTTGGATTTGCAGAATTCAAAACAAGGGAGCAGGCTAATGCAGCATTGAAAAGCTTGAATGGGTTCACATTAGATGGGCATAAATTACAATTAAAGATATCGAATAGAGTTGGTAGTAAGTCTCAATCTAAAGTTAAGAAAAGTAATAAAAGTGGTAAAATTATTGTTAAAAATTTACCATTTGAAGCAACTCGTAAGGATGTTTTCGAATTATTCAACTCTTTTGGTTCATTAAAATCTGTTAGAGTTCCTAAAAAGTTTGATAAATCTGCAAGAGGTTTTGCCTTTGTTGAATTTTCCACGGCTAAGGAAGCAAATACTGCAATGGATCAATTACAAGGTGTTCATTTGCTTGGTCGTAGGTTGGTTTTAGACTATGCTGAAAAAGAAAGTGATGATGTTGAAGCTGAAATTGAAAAAATGACAAAGAAAACAAAGACTCAAATGAGAACAAGAGAATTAGCTGATTTAAGAGAAGGTAATTCAGGTAAGAGAAAATTGGATTTAGAGGAAGAGGAAGAATACTAATATATGGTTCATTTGTACATGAAATTTATAAATCTATAAAAATAATCAAAAATATAGAAATGGAAACTATCCAAATTAAAGATATCAACCAATTATGGTTATTTATTTTTTTTAATCAAACCTTCTTTTACCAAATAATATTTTTTGTCGTACTCTTTAGCTAAAGATAATGGATTCCAAGATTTCTCCAATTCCCCCTTCGATAATTCAGGTTGTGTTTCTTCTATTGTTTTCATTAAATTATCATAATCCAATGGCTCTATACTTTTATCATCTACCAATCTTGTCAATTCGGGCATCTTTTTGATTTCAATGTTTTTTAATTTTGTAATAAAATTTAGTTGATCATTCAATAGTTTTATTATTTTGGACCTCTCATTTGTACTTATAGATTTGCTCAAACCGGATAGTTCATTTAGCCTATCTAATACTTCATGGGAAATCTCCATAGGCGTTTCTTCCTTCTTTAATAAATCTGATGTTGACCATGTTGAAGTATTGAAAAATAAATCTAATTCTTCTTCGGTTTCTATTTTCTTGCCTATCACGGGAGTCGCAATTGTTGTGAAAGATTTGGAAGTACGGGACAAAGTTTGTATTAATCGTGGTGAGCAAAGCATTGTGGATTAGTTGTTATGATACCCTAATTACATTCAGATTCGTAGACATTGTGTAGATATCTCTACAGAATTGTCAGATTTAAGATTTATGTGCTGGTCTATCGACTTGATTTTGAAATTTTCAGCTTTTCAGTTTTAATTTTTCTTTTTTTTACTGGCTGTGTATTTATTTTTTTTTTAGTTTGTAGATATTTTTTTTTTCCTAAAAATTTTCACTTCAAGCAGGTACTTCTCTTTTCGAAATATTGTTACTATATCAATACTTTTTCATCAAAAATGGGACCAATTAAAAAGAAGGGAGAAAGAGGTAATGCTAAAAATTATGTAACAAGAACCAAAGCGATCAGAAAACTACAAATTTCATTAGCTGATTTCCGAAGATTATGCATTTTTAAAGGTATCTATCCAAGAGAACCAAGAAATAAGAAGAAAGCAAATAAAGGATCAACTGCTCCAGTTACATTCTATTACACAAAGGATATTCAATATCTTATGCATGAACCAATTTTACAGAAGTTTAGAGAACATAAAACTTTTTCTAAAAAATTAACTAAAGCTTTGGGTAAAGGTGAAATTGGAGATGCTAAAAGACTTGAAGAAAATAGACCTAAATATAAATTGGACAGAGTTATTAAGGAAAGATATCCATCTTTCTTGGATGCACTTAGGGATATTGATGATGCATTAAATATGATGTTCTTATTTGCAAATATGCCAGCAACAAATTCTGTTAGTGCCAAAATCACAAAGCAAGCAAATAAATTGACAAATCAATGGTTAGCTTATGTCGCAAGGGAAAGAGCATTAAAAAAGATTTTTGTTTCTATTAAAGGTGTTTATTATTCTGCAACTGTCAAAGGTCAAGAAGTTAGATGGCTCGTTCCATTCAAGTATGCCCAAAATATTCCATCTGATATTGATTTTAAAATTATGCATACCTTCTTAGAATTTTATTCAACATTATTACATTTTGTTTTGTTCAAGTTATATAATGATTCAGAACTATCATATCCTCCAAAAATCAATGAAAATAAATTAAAGGGTATTGGTGGTTTATCTGTTTATATTTTAGAAACAAATGAACAAAATTCATTGGCGCTACCAACTGATATTACCGAATCTAATGAAGAAGTGAAGGAAACTAAACTTTCAAATGATGAAATATCCAAAGCAATTGAAGCTGATAAAAAAGAAATCATTGAAATTGATAATGATGAAAGTAATGAAACCGAAACTGTCTCTGAAACTATTGAATTAGATGAATTCAAAGATAACAATAAGCATTCAGGTGATATATTATCACAACCATCAAGATATGCAAATGAAGCGTCAGAACTTTTTAGTAAGTTTGTCTTTTATATTGGTAGAGAAGTTCCGGTTGATGTTTTAGAATTTGTTATTTTATCAGCTGGAGGTAAGATTATTAGTGAAGCAGCAATTGATGAATTAGAAAATTCTAAGGATATTGATTTATCATCGGTCACCCACCAAATTAGTGACAGACCAAAAATTTTAAACAAAGTCCAAGGTAGGACTTATATTCAACCTCAATGGATTTTTGATTGTTTAAATAAAAGTGAATTATTAAACGTTTCAGATTATGCACCTGGAGAAACATTACCACCACATCTCTCACCATGGGGTGATGCAGGTACTTATGATCCTGAAGCTCCAATTGAGGATGATGAGGAGGAAGATGGTGAAGATGATAAGGAGGAAGATGATAAGGAAGATGGTGAAGCTGATGAAGATGACGAAGAAGTTGAAGATGAACTAAGAGAACAAAAGGAACTAGAAATGGAGGCTGCAGGTGTTAAATATTCAGCATCGAAGAATAATAAATCTAAGAAAAGAAAGCTTGAAGAACCAACAGAGGATGAAAAGGATTTGAAATTAATTATGATGAGCAACAAGCAACGTAAATTATATAAGAAAATGCAATATGGATTAAACAAGCAAGATACTAGAAAAGCAGACTTAGAGAAGAAGCGCAAGCAACTTGCAAAGAAGAAGAAAGAACTTGCAAATATTAAATAGACAACTATAGTGGGTGTTCAATAGATTTTGATATATAAAACGTAATAAAACTGTAACAGGAATTATTATTATCCAGACTATAAATACATAGGGTGGAATTGTACTGTACACTTAATACCTAATACATAAATTGCATTAACTATGTACGTTTAGGCAGTGAAAAGAAAGACCTGTCTTCTGTGTTATAGTATAAAGTATAAAGTATAAAGTATAAAGTATTGCTAAAAATAGACATACCACAAATTTATTGAGTCGCACGGTTATTTGATAAGATCATTTGTCAGTTATCTTTAAAGTAGTACAGTATCTCTTCTTAATATTAACAAGTAGCAATGAATGGCAATAACGAGTATTATACCACATATCAAACCAGCATATCAGCTACTCATGATTGGAGAACTGTTTCAGAATGTTTGCCACTTATGGGGGATTATTTGAAAAACAGTGAATCTTTGAAAATCCTTGATGTGGGTTGTGGCCCAGGATCAATTACTAATGATGTGTTCATTAATTATGGAGAAAAAAACTCAGTCGTTGGACTAGACACTCCTGGTGATTTAATTGATCAATGCAAAGATAAGTATCAAACATTCAATGACAGACATAATTCTCTGCAATTTGTTCAAGGTTCGGCATATGATCTTCCTTTTGAAGATAACATTTTTGATGTTGTGTTTGCACACCAAGTTTTAATCCATTTGGAATCTCCGGAGAAAGCCCTATTAGAAATGAATCGAGTAGTGAAGAAGGAAAAAGGGAAGATCTATTTTTGTGAAGGTGAAATCCGTTCCTTGTTGGTATTTCCGTTAAAGCATCAACATCCATTAGAAGAGTATTTTAGAAATGCTTCAGCTCAACACACTAAAGCTGCATTCGGTTTAGGTCTGAAGAAACTTTGGAATGATACAATTGATGCCTCTTCGTTTGATTTTCCTCCAATTGTTTCATTATCTGTTGTCCCCTGGTGTATAAGTAATAGATCCCAAAGAAGACATTTTGCGGACATGTATAAAAAACGGTTGTCGACAGAGAAGTTCGATACTGTATGGGATGAATGGGCAAATGATGATTCTGCTGTAATGGTTCTGTGTCAAGGTTTTCTTTCTGTCGAATATAGATAAAAATAAACTGTGTAAATTATTGTGAAACGCAGATAATTTTTGCCAGATTAGGAAACAACGGATGAAGTTCCGACATGGTTTGTATTGTTCATTCTATATGGCAATATCAGTACCGTTGCAAAAACAGGGTACCCGCCAATACGCCCTTATAAACTATGACCCTTATGTCTAGATGTATCTGACAGTCTTCTATCATTCCCTCTCATATATCTCTATAATGGATTTACAGAGCTTGAAGAACACGAAACATCGTAAAGAAAAAACCAAGACGAAAATTTCCAGTCCACAATTATGTGAGGTTTCATTTATTTGATAATGTTGGTCGATAGAAGGATGCTGTCCCATTTCGCCAAGGATTTCACCCCCACACATACTCACACCCGCTTGCTTATGGACCCAGACCAGTTTTTGGACACTTTGGTGGGGCCTTCTTCTGTAAGACAGCAGATAACAATGAATAAAGAGACGGGGTTTCCGGCTGCAATTCAATCGCAAGATTTTGTTCAAGTACAATCTCCACAACAGCATCACAATCAGCATAACCCTCATAGTATACAACCAAGTAATCATCAAATCGGACCGTCTGAAATGCCTAATTATCCACCATTAGCATACCAACACCAGCAACTACAACAACACCAACACCAGCAACAACCACAGCAACAACAAATAATTCCTAATGATGTTTCAAATACCTTAAATCGAACGCAAAACATCACAATGCCTTCACCAAACCACTGGATACCGCAATATGATTCAAATAACAAGTTAATAACAGAAACTGCGGCTCAAGTTCAAATGTCTCAACTTAAACAAATTCAAGCAACCTATGGTAATATGCAAAATAAGAGAAAAAGCCTTGATAGTTTTCATAAAACTAAGCCAATTTCAAAATCTCCAGTACTTTCAAATCATCTGGTTAATGCCTCTCCAAACTTAATAACGAATTCATTAGATGATGTTAAAAATATTTCCAATCATATTCAACCCCCAACAATAATCCAAAGAAAGCCCGCTGCTGCTCCTGGCTCTGCTCAGTTACAGGCACCCGTACATAATGTACCTGTACCTGTACCTGTGCCTATTGCAATATCTGTGTCTGCACCCACTACTTCACGTCCAAAACGCCAGATTTATTCTTCGCAATCATCACAGGTTACAACACCATTTTTTGATTCTTACAATCCAACCCCCGTACAACAAAACTTTAATATTTCAAAGCATCAACAGATACCAACATCACAAACTCAGCCTCATATTCCACAAACTCAACCTCATTTAAATCAACCGATCCAGCCAATTAGTGAAGAAGTTAAAAGAAATTTATCTAATATTGCAATTGTTAGGTTTCTACGATTTACAGATTTACTTACTTGTAGACATGAAAAGCCAAACTTACCATATCTTAAGCAAATAGTGAGTGATTTTTTTGTGGAGGATGCAAACTTTAATTTAGTTTTAAAAATTTCAAATGAATGCAAAAACTTCTCAATATCGTATACTTTAATTCCAATGTTATATTTTAAATATCTTGAAAATGTTCAGATGTTTGAGTTTACGCAAAAGTTTTTAAACACCGTGATTTTGCCTGATTTATCAATAATTGTTCAAACTGATCATTGCTCTTTCAAAAGTGTTTTTGAGGATGGTTCATATTGTAATCATTTTGGTTCAATAAAAATAAAAATGAATAAAAATTTGAAATTTGAAGAACTGAATTTATTAACTGATTATAATGTTTCAGGGATTGAGTTTACCGCTTTAGAAAAATTTTCAAAAGAATTTACTTTAAGAAATAAGGTTCATCCGAATTTAAATAATATTAAAGCCCACTTCAAATGTATTTCAAATTTATCAAAATTTGGTTTAAATGATGATTTATTGAGATTAATGCAAATGAGTGATGTAATGACAGTTTCAAAGCCGTTACTGAATCACTTTTTAGAGACAAATTCTGTTACTGTTGGAAGAGCATTGGAAAATTTTAACCTTATTAATAATTCACTATTCGAGAAATTAAAATATTTGAATAATGATCCAAATATATTCAATCCCTTGCCAGGTCAAAATCAAAATCAAAATCAAAATCCAGCAAATCAACAAATTCCACTAAATTTACCGGGTCAACTACCTGCACACTTACAACATTCCTATTCTCAACCACAAGTTCCATTGCATTTACAACAACAGCAGCAACAACAACCACAGCAACAACAGTATTCTCAGCAAATGAAATATTCTCTACAGAATACACAACAGCATTTACCACTCCATTTACAACAAACGCAACATTCACAAACATCACAAATGCTCCAAAACAATTTGAATAATGTGTATCCTTTACATGGTCAACTACTTTCACAGTCACAGCCAAAATTGCAATCACAGCTGCAGTCACAATCACGTCCACAGCAACGACCAAGGTCTCAGTCACAAATACAACTTCAATCCCAGCAGTTCCCACAACATGATTATCCACCGCAGATGTTACCACTGAAAAGAAAATCGTTAGATGTACCACAAGTTGTAGCAAAATCGACATCAAATAAAAAATTTAAGCTTCAGGCCCCTCCACAGCCTAATAAACCTAAAGCAAATGGAGATGTCAATAATAGTCATAACTTAGGTGATGAAAGTACTGGACTAATAAATAATGATGATGTTCTTGACGTTGGCATTGACGTAAGTGATGATTTTGATGTAAGCTTGGGAATAACATTGAAATCAAAAGATTTATAGCATCACATATCTAAGATTGTTGAAGCAAATGACATTTTCCAATTATTTTTTCTATGTTTATTAGTTTTTATTATCAACGTCATAACAAATGATATACGATTAAAAACCATAAAATGATATACATTGACGATTTTATACTGCTGCTAATACCAATTACTTTACAAAACGAACTTAATAGATAATGTTTTTTTTCATATTAAATAAACTATTTATATTGTATAATATTTAATCATGTAATTTACAACGGAGGTAATTAAGAACCCAAATTATAATTAAATTGTCAATTTAACTTCTAAATTCCAAGAGCAGTATCTAAAGAGGATAAGACAGCTCCCCTCTAAACTAGCAATTGAATTTATCTGCGAAGCCACTTGCTGCTTGAAGCCAGTTTTGTTTACGCATGAGAAACTACTTTTCACAAGGGACAGTTTTCTCATCCAGGGCCGATTTTCAAGTTTCCAGTAGACATGGTAGCAATCCAATTTCTTTCTGTCATGACAAGAAACTTGGATCAAAATGCGTACAAAGTTTGATGATATATGATGTATTATTCAATACAGCCTTCGTAGCACACGTTTCCTACTTCATTGTGTTTACTTTAATGAATTGCAATTTGAAGGGTACACATTATTCAAACACGGCAATCGCAAACAAATTTAAGGGCGATTGCAAAAGGCCTGTCAGAAAATATTTGAATTCCTTTAAATTCACGAGCAGCAGAAACATAGCAGAAACACAACAGACATGTTAAGGTTGCTAATGGGTGACTCAGGAGTCTTCGCCTGGTTTAATTACTGATTGCTATCGTCGCTACTTTTCAAAATCCATTCTCCAGTTTAACCAATGATCCTTGTGAAGGGATAGTTTGTTTCACAATTTACTACTAAAAATTATTTAAAAAATTGCATGTTCAGTTGACATTTGGATTCAATTGGAGATCTACTTTGAAATCAACGATCATTTTTGTTGTTTCCCAAAGAACAGTCTGTTTCTAATAAAATTAAAAATAATACATGTACTGCGTTTTTCATATATTTGAAATTTTATGTCAATAGGTAAATCATGTTTATGTATTATGCATTTGGTGTTGGTTTTAACTGCTTGAGTTAATGTAATATGAAAAGGTTCTTGGCAGCTTAACTACATTTAATTAGATGGGAAACGGTACTTTGTGCTAGATATTTACAGAGCCTTCCCGAAGCAGTTCAATTGCTCTTATTTCAAAAAATAAAATCAAAACTCATTTTTACAAAGCTATGCTGAATCGAATCGGTGATAAATGCCATAACCTTGATTGGCTTTTAATTCTTGCGTAAGTTTGCATTTGATTGCTTCAAGCCTGGCTTCATGCATCACAGTAAGGTAAATTAAATTGATTATTTGTGGAGTTTGATGTTGAAAAATTATCCCCTTGGGGGATTTATGTTAGATCGTTTTTTTTTGAGCTGGGACAGATTGATAGAAGAATCTATATAGCAGATTGATTGGCTTGGCCAGGGGGGTTGTCTGATGGCCCATATTGGTCATCACGTCCTCTAGGGGGGTCTGTAGTACTCATGAAAAGATTGTTGATAAATAACGTTCAATATAAGTTAACGATGAAGATTTGCTTCCATTATGTGAAACTTTATAATTTTTTTTTAAGAAAGATTTTTGTTACTTATACTATATAATTTATAAAGTTTTACATACTGGAAGCAAATCTTCCTCGTTAGCTTATATAAATTTGAACATTATCGATACAGTATTACAGTAACATTATATTGTATAAGTAACAAAAATCTTTCTTAATAGATCTTTTAGATCTTAAAAAAAAAAAAATAATAAAAAGTTTTATATCGAAAGACAATAACAAGAACCTTTGAGTTCAAAGCAGTTCATAAACCAGATTCATATGTTATTTAAATATGAAAATTTAAATGATTTTTAAGATGCAATCTAATATTTTTAGAGAGAGAAGATTACACCAATAATACTATAATGCCATTTTATATCAGCCATCGAGGAAAATGATATAAATACAACGGATACAGCAGTTGCATACTGGAATGATAAAATACAGGTACAATATCCACTTGGAATAAAGTAATTTCAAAACTATCAAGATTCCATAATTCAGATCATGTTGGTTTCAATAAAAATATAAATGATTTTTAATATGCAATCTGATTAGATAATATTTTTAGTGAAAGAAGATTACGCCAATAATACTATAATGCTATTTTATATCAGCTAACGAGGAAAATTAATTCCAGTATGTAAAACTATATAAAAATTTATAATATTAGTAATAGATCTTTCAAAAAAAAAAAAAAAAAAATCAATGAAATATATGAATTACAAGTTGGTTTACTGAACAAATGTTTTTACCATCCTTGCCAATTTTGTGGAGGCCGAGGAGGAACTCATCATGTTTTCTTTGAATGTAAAGAAAGTGAACGAATAGCAAATAGATACTTTTTTTTTGAAAGATTTTTGTTACTTATACTATATACTTACCAACCAATACAATATATAAATAAATACAAGTTGAACGGTTGTCATTCTGCAAAAAATTCTTTTTTTCTACTTTTTAGAACCTAAAATAGTGCATTTCTTTCACTTTTGTAAAGCCTCCTTAGCTTAGTGGTAGAGCGTTGCACTTGTAATGCAGAGGTCGCTAGTTCAATTCTGGCAGGTGGCATTTATTTTTTTTTGATTTTTTTATCATGATATATGCGAATGCACAACTTAACTATAATTTAAAATTTTTTTAATTGATGAAATTGTTTCATTCATTCTTTATTGATCAATTTTGCTATTCAAATAGAATAATCTGAAATGGAAACTGAGTCAGTGAAAAGTCTACTATTTACTTTAAATAACCTTGTGAAAACAGTTTCTGGTAAATTAAATAAGAACATATTAGATAATACATTAAGTGACAAGATTGAAGAGATTTCCAAATTTGGAGAACTGGGAAATGATCAAACAAATAGTGAATTAAAAGAAGCTAAAATTTTGAATATTTATTCGTATATTCTAGTTTCATTGTATTTTACAAATTTAAAATTAAATGGTAAAAAATTGAATAATGATTCATTAATCATGAATGAAATTAAAAGAGTTAAAGAATTTATGGATAAAGTGAAAAGGGCAGGAGAATTAATGATTGAAAATAATGAATATAGTAAACTAAATGAAATTGAATCAAAGTCAATGTTGAATAAATACTTGAATAATGGCACGGGATATGAGCCTGCAGTTTCAAAGGCACATTTTCAGAACAGTCATGTGCGATTCAGCAACGAAGAAGAAGACAAAAATACTGAAGATATGAAATCAGTTGTGGATAAATCAAAAAAAGACAGTGATAAACAACGTAAAATAAAAACAGTGAAAAATAAGTTGGAAAGTAATAGGAAAGAAGGCAAGAATGTTTCCAACTCAAATAGAATTAGCAAAGATAAAACAATAAAGAAACGGAATAACAAGTAGCTTTCAGAAGTAAGTTAGGAGTAATTCAATAATTATTATATGCATTAATTATTATATGCATTATATATGTTATATGTTTAATGTTTAATTTGTGTAAGATTATGTGTGGAATACAACACTAAACCCTCATCCGTACACCGCAAATCTTTTGATTTTCTTTCACTTCGGTGAGGGACAGAACAGTTTTAATTGATAAAGACTGATAGCAGTCACTAGGGCAAATTCACACTGATTTGTGATAGGGCATCCAAGGAAAACACCATGTTACAATATTTAAGAGGATTATATCGTCGTCATAGGAAAAAGGTACTTTTTGCAACAGGATTCGCAGCCGTTTCGTATTTAATTGGAATATATGTCAAGAATAAAATTAATGAATTTCAAGATCACTTAAGGGAAGAGAATGCAACAAGGAGTTTAATCAAGAAAAGATTTTCACAGACTCAAAAAGATTGTTATATGACTTTCCTATCATTTTTACCAGTGTTAATCGAGCCCATTTTTAAAGAATTAGATGTTGAAGAAGTTACAAAGTCATTAAAATTAATTAGGAAAAATAAAAGTACAGCAAATGATGGCAAAAGTGAAATCAACAGTGAAGATTTAGCAAGTAGCACATCTGTACCAACTGAGCCTGCTGTTACGGGTGATGATAAAAAGGTAATCAAATCGAAAATTGAATTATGGCAAGAATTAAAAACTAAATCATTAACTAGATTTTTAACATTAATTTATTCTGAAACGTTACTTATAATCTTATTACATTTACAATTGAATATAATCTCGAGGAAATCGTACTTAAAAACTGCGCTCAAGCTAGCATCTAAGAATCAAGGGATTGAATTAATCGATTTAAAAAATGATGATGACACCAAAAGTAATTTATTAGACAAAGATTTGCCAGAACAAGCATTTTTATCTTTCACCTGGTGGCTTTTAAATAGAGGTTCAATGAAATTAAAGGGACTTATAAATGAAAGCGTGGAAGAAGTATTTAATGAAATAAATTTAAGAGAAGAGTTAAATATTGAGCAATTTAGTAAGTTGATTTTTGAAGTTCAAAAAAATATTGACTCAAAACTTTTTGAAGAAGATGTTATAATATCGTTAATTTTACCTCCATCACAGGAGGAAGAATTTGAGTTGTTACAAAATACCAATACTAATGAATTCTTAACAAGCTTTAACTACGATCTTACCAACATGCAAAATTTACAAAATATGAATACAGAGTTAAGGGGATATCTAGGAGGTGAACAAGTGAGTCAATTGATCAAGATAATTTGCTCTATTGGTATCTCTAGCATCCTTACCAATGTGGATCATAACCTTCACCTCAAACAAGAACTGAAGAATGAACTCTCTACAGATCCATCAACGAGCAAATGGAAACTTGTGTTCATCCTAGCGGTGTTGACACCTCAAACCAACGAACTTGCCAACCGTCGGATTGACAATAACATACTTTATTCCATGAACAATGTCGGTGAACTAGATGAGCTAAGTGCTAGTGTGTACTCGAACTTTGATCTATAATGATATATGTGTATATAAATAAAGTATAGAGAAAAATGAAAAATGGAACTGTGAATTGTGTATTCTATCCGAAAACGGTGAAGAAATCCTCGGGATATACGACCAGATGGTTTGACTTTTCGTTTTTTTTGTTTTTGATCTGACATTTGGTGCCTGTTTCTACGTGTTTTTCTCTTCAGATAATAAGTTTTTCTCTGTACAAACGTCTTCTCTACTACTGTATTTTGTTCAAACTGGTATATTAATTTATTTTTAATACAAGGAAAGAAAAGCTAAATTTTTACTATTATATCACTTTGATCATGGACCCATTGGATTTATCGGTCGTTTTGGCGATTTTACTTGCATTAATTGCATATTTTACAAAGGGAACGCTTTGGGGTGAAGGATCCGCCTCATCAGCTGCATCCTCCAATGGTCTAACCAGTTCAACCAATGATTTAGTTGCAACTATGAAACAATCAGGCAAAAAAGCAGTTGTTTTTTTTGGTTCTCAAACTGGTACTGCTGAAGATTATGCTTTAAAATTTTCAAAAGAATTTCAATCAAAGTTTAAAGTTCCGACAATGACAGCTGATTTAGCTGACGTTTCATTTGAAAATTTTGAGAATATTCAGGCTGAAATACCTGATTTCCAATTAGCTGCATTTTTTATGGCAACCTATGGTGAAGGTGAACCTACTGATAACGCAGTTGAATTTTTTGATTATCTTTCAAATGAATGTCAAGATTTAAATGGTCTAAAATTTGTCTGTTTTGGGTTAGGAAATACAACCTACGAGTTTTATAATAAAATTGGTAAAGATACTGTCACCACTTTATCTGAGAAAAACGCCACCTTGATTGGTGATTTGGGTTTAGGTGACGATGGTAAAGGTACAATGGATGAAGATTATTTAGCTTGGAAAGAATCTTTATTTGATATAATCAAAAATGAATTAAATTTAGAAGAACAAGCTGTTAAATATGAGCCATCAATTGAAATCAGTGAAGATAATAGTTTAACCACCTCTGACATGAAAGTTTCATTAGGTGAACCAAATTCAAATTATATAAATCCTCAGACCGAAGAACAATTAAATTTATTAAAATTTGGTCCTTTTGATCATACTCATCCTTATTTAGCTCCAATTCAAAACACCAGAGAATTATTTCATTCAGACTCAAGACATTGTATTCATGCAGAATTTGATTTATCAAATACCAATTTGAAATATTCAACTGGTGATCATGTTGCAATTTGGCCATCAAATTCAAACGAAAAAGTTTCCAAATTATTGAATGTTTTAGGTTTAACACAGAAGAAAGATTGTGTTATTAATTTAAAATCTTTAGATTCGACAATGCACATACCATTTCCAACACCAACTACTTATGATACTGTTGTAAGACATTACCTTGAAATTTCGGGTCCTGTATCAAGACAATTTGTTCAGTCAATTTCACAATTTTGTCCAAATGATGAAACAAAAGAAAAATTGTTGAATATTTCAAATGATAAAGATTCCTATCATAAAAATGTGACTGAAAAATTCTTTAATATTGCGGACTGTTTGGAATTCTTAAGTGATGGGAAGCCATGGGTAACTGTTCCGTTCACTTTTATCATAGAATCAATTGCAAAATTACAACCTCGTTATTACTCAATTTCATCATCATCATCAATGGAAAAACAAACTATTCATATAACTGCAGTAGTTGAACAAGAAAAACCAAAGGGTGTAGATAATTATGTTACTGGTGTTACAACTAATTTATTATTAAACATAAAGAACTCCCAAGATAAATTATCAAGCACAAAATTAATTGAGACTTATGACTTAGAAGGACCTAGAAATCAATTCCATAATAAGTTGCCTATTCATATTAGAAGATCTACTTTTAAATTACCATCAAATCCTTCAACTCCTGTTATAATGATTGGTCCAGGTACTGGTGCCGCACCTTTCAGAGGTTTCATTAGAGAAAAGGTTAAGCAATTAGAAAGCTTTGGGGGTAATATTGGTGAACTATTGTTTTTTTTTGGCTGTAGAAATTCAGATGAAGATTTTATTTATAAAGAAGAATGGAATGAATATGCAAAGAAATTAGATAATAAATTTACAATGGTTACTGCATTTTCGAGAGCAACGGAGAAAAAAATTTATGTTCAAGATAAACTTTTAGAAAATTCTTCCAAAGTTATTGAATTATTAGATAAGGGTGCTTTTTTCTATGTCTGTGGAGATGCAGCAAATATGGCGAAGAGTGTTCAACAAACATTAATCAAAATATTCCAGAATGAAAAGAAGGTTACTGAAGATCTTGCAAGTACTATGGTCAAGCAATTGAGAGTTAATAACAAATATCAAGAAGACGTTTGGTAAATATCGAGTCTTTTTATCTATTTATAAACTAAATACACACCAATAGAAATTATTTTAACAAAGTAGCATTGTATAAGAATAGTAGTATCAAATATTATCGCATAAATTTCTCAAACAGGAAGGCCGGATTGCCAGAAGAAGTTTAATATTCTTTTTCTTGTTAACTCAAAAAAAAAAAAAAAAAATAAAAAAATTAAAAAAGGAAAAAAAATATCAAATTTTTTTTGTTACATGAATTTCTCTTATTTTTTTATTCTAAACAGTAACATATACTACAACAAAAAAAACTATCAACCAAGTAGATTCAATATGGCTCTTGATGCAGAAACACTTAAAGGTGTTAAGAATAAACAAAAAAGACAGCAATTATATGCACAACTTAAACATGAACAAAACAAAAGTCGTCATAAGGAACGTCAAGCAAGAGCAAGAGAAGAACGTGAAAATCCAGAATTAAAAGAAAAAAGACTTGCAGAAAATGTTCCTGACACAATAGATTCTAAAAGAGTTTATGATGAAACCGTTAATGTTGATGTGGAAGGAGAAGATAATTTTGATAGTTACTTCAAGGACGGTAAAGAACCGAAAGTTTTAATTACGACTAATGCAAATGCTAAAAGGTCAGCTTATGAGTTTGCTGCAATGATGGTAGAAATAATACCTAATTCATCATTTGTTAAGAGACAAAGAAAATATAATATTAAAGAAATGGCAGAATATTGTTCAAATCGAGATTTTACCGATTTAATTGTTATTAATGAAGATAAAAAGGTTGTCAATGGTATAACGTTTGTTCATTTACCTGAAGGTCCAACATTTTATTTTAGTATTACATCATTGGTTGAAAGAAAGAGAATCACTGGTCATGGTCAACCAACCGGTCATGTACCTGAATTAGTTTTAAATAATTTTACAACAAGATTAGGTCAATCAGTTTCCAGACTATTTCAATCGCTTTTCCCACACAAACCTGAATTTGAAGGTAGACAAGTTGTTACTTTACACAATCAAAGAGATTATATTTTTTTTAGAATGCACCGTTATATTTTTAGAAACGAAGTTAAAGTTGGATTGCAAGAACTTGGACCTCAATTTACTTTGAAATTAAGGAGAATCCAAAAAGGTATTAGGCAAGATATCGAATGGGAATATAAAGCAGAATTGGAAAAGGACAAGAGAAAGTTCTATTTATAGTCAAGCTTCAAACTTTATTATCACTTGTGTATTGCATCTGTTAATTAATCTTCATTATATGATTGAAAAGCATTATTGCAAACAAAGAAACACACATCTATTATAACAAAGATTTAAATTTATTATAATATGGATTAATTTGCAGGTTTATTTTCAATTTTTTCAAATAAATTTCTTGCAATTTTTATATCTTCCAAAACCAAGCTTTCATTATGGACTTCGTAATTTTCATCTTTACCAATATTGTTATCCATTATGACCATTATATAAATATTTGAAGTTAAAATATCAAGGTAAATGGATGAATTTTTACCATGTAGAATTAAGTTTTTAAAATTCGACCTAATTTTATTCACACTTTGTTTGTAAGTTTTCACTATATTTGAAATTTTTTCGAATCTTTTTGGATCCAAATTATTGATTGGTTGAATTGAATTTGATTTATATTTATCCATTGATGAAATAACCAAAAAAGTTGTCTTTTCAAATAAAATGATTTCCCTTGCATTTATAATTTTATTTAGTTTTGCCAAATGTTGTTCATATATTCCCACATTTGGGATCAATGAGCAAACAATTGAAGACCACGCTTTGTATAAACTTTCATCCCAAATAGAGGTGGCAAATCCCGTTATTTTAAAACCATATTCATTAGAGGCAATATTTTTTAAATTATTATACATCAAATGAAACAATTCTTGTCTCTTATTTGATTGAACTAAATCAATTTTATGAATTAAAATGAAGATCTTAACATTTGGTGAAAATTTACTTAAATTTTCCAAGACTCTTTTAAATGTATTTATATCTTTTGCAACTTCTTTACTTTCAACATCAAAGACATGAATTAAAACTTCACATTTTTTAAATATATTACTTCCTGAAGATCCTGAACCAGAATTTGAATTGGACATACTATCACCTGCATTATTCAAAAAATTATCCATAAAAACATCTTGTCCACCACAATCCCAAAGATTAAGTGTCATGTTATTTAAAAATCTTAGATTTGAATGTTCAACATCAATGGTTGCACCTAATCTACGGGTATCAAAGGCAGAATAATTAGAAAAAATGATGGATCTCATAGAAGACTTCCCGGAACCCGAACGGCCCATAAGTAATAATTTCTTTCCTGATGACATTGTTTAGTGCTGGAAAATTTGTTATTGAATATCTACAGTTGCAATTTTCTTTTATCTATCAGATTGGTTTGATTGTAAAAATTTAAAATTGCACTTTCATGTTGACATCGAAACATGAAAAACGAAAAACGAAAAACGAAAAACGAAAAATGAAAGAGGAAGATAAAATTCGCGCTTCTTTTTTTTTTTTTTAAGTTAGTTACGGCTTACGGCCGTTACCCGTTTGAGTTCAATATCCATCATGGGAAGGCTTAGTGTCAGTTGTGGGGTAGTTTTTGCTATATAAATAGTAGGTTCCACCAAACACAAGTAGTGATTTTATGTTAGAAATCCTTAACAAGTAAAGCTAATGCAGAGGGAAATTGATTACCTAGAAGATTTTTATTACTGGAGAACGGAGTTGGGCCATTATAGCAATTATCGAGTTGTAGCTGAGTATAGTGAAGAACTCTCAATTGAAAAAGTTTATAATGCAGTTACCAATATGATGAAACGTCAATGTCAGCTGGCTGTAGACATTACACAATCGAAAGATCATAAATTGGGACATTTAATTTCCCTTGTAGACTCGGTTAAATTGGGTGATATTATCGAATTTATCAATGATGAAAGTTTGAATGACATCCCTACACTATTGAATAGATACCATCATGAAACTTTTAAATTTGGTGAAAACAAACCATTATGGAGAATGAAGATTGTCAATCAAAAATATGCAGTTTTTTTTTGTGATCATATTTTATTTGATGGTACATCTGGTAAAAATTTCCACATTGAATTTTCCAAATATTTAAAATTCCCGATTCAGGATATTGCTGTTAATTTAGATACAATAGTTTTTGATAAATCATCAATTGATCTATCCATTTATTCATTGTCACCAAAGCCAACTTCTTTATTAAACGCAGACGGTCCTCTATCATTTATCTTTTATGTTTTAATAAAAGAATTCACTCCGAAGTTCATCTCAAATTGGATTCGATACTTTTTTGATGGGAATCCATATTATAAGCAACTTAAATATGAAGCTATATCTTTTAAACAGCTACGTTTATTCCCTGATGAAGAAAGTATTCCATCTATACTTAATATAAAACCAGAAATTCTCAGTAAGCTAATTGCATTAGCAAGAGAACATAATGTTAAGTTGACGGCTTTGTTGATTGTTTTGATGCATTTGAGTATTAATAAAATCATTCCAAGGGAAGGCAAAGATACTGTTACAGAAGTTCCTGTTAATATGAGACCTTACCTCAAGAACTCAGAAACAGGGGAAAAGGAATCATTATTATTATATGGATTATATGTCGGCGTGGTGAGAATAGATTTACCATCGATTGATAAAATTTGTACAGATGGTAATGTTAATTGGAATGTGGTTAAGTATATTAATAATAAAATTCATACTAATTCAGAAAATGCAAGTTTTGTCATTGGTTTACTTAAATATGTCAACGCTAAACAGTTTTGTACTGAGATGTTTGAAAAACAAATTAAAAAATCATTAGAAATATCCAATCTTGGAATGATCCCACCAGAAAATGACAATATCGTTAATATATGGTTCGATCAGCCAAACGAAATATTCAGTGTTAATGCTATAAGTACAATGAAAAATGGTTTAAATCTTGTTCTTCGTAGTGTCAATAATTCTTACCTTGCTCAATTCAACACTGGAATTGAAGAAGAAGTGAAAAAATTAGTTTTATAATATATATATTAGACCTTTTAAGTTATTGTTTCTATCTAATAAAGTGGCTATGCTATACGAATATATAAAGTAATTATGTTACAATAAGTGTATAAGCTCAGTTTCACCATAAAATATTGAATGTACTCTTCACCAAACAACTCTACTGTTGCAAGTGGATTACCTCAGACATTTATATTGATATTCACTTCTAGTTGAAAATTTGGTACAAATTTGAAATTTATCCATCTATTTCGTGAGAGTTGATAGCGGATTCACAACCAAACTGTTAAAAGAAGGTTGTTTAAAACATGAAATTTTAATTGAAAATGCAGTATCTCATTCATTCTATCAAAATGGTACTGCTGACGTTATGAACAAAATGATTAAGCCGATTCTAACACTAGCTGTCTTATTTAGTTGTTTATGTAGATATTCTTAAATAAATTTACGTGATATAAATTCTGACAGCCAAAGGCTATTTAGTGAAAACGCTCCTCTATAAGCGAGTTTATTCAACATATAGAACGGAATATAGCAATTGATTAAGTTCATTATCGTGATGTCGCCTTCAAACAATAAAACTTGCCATCGCCAATGAAATCAATTAGCAATTTATGACATGAAGATATGTGCGTTAAATTGGGTTAAATTGGTTGTGATCCAAATAGGAAATGTAACATCCATATTTGGTTAAATTATACTGATCATAGTTTCTAGACCAATCAGGCAAGAAATATTATGATTGTTACAAATTAGCTGGGTGTATTTTTTGAAAATTTCACCAGAATAGGAAATATTTTCAATTTAGCTGAACTGAAAAAAAAAACGGATCAATTTTTCATGCTGCAAACTTCTCCTTCATAAAGGTTTACCATGATCTACATCTGAATAATGTGTGGCATATTATTTCACTATAGCAAAAAAGGGATAAATGGCCATGATTCTGAATTTGGAAGTGATTTATTGTTCAAGTCATTAGTCCCCCTAATTAGGGAGAGAGGCAATGATTTTGAACAATACAGAAAACTAAGTGATTTAAACGTTGAATTATTTTCTTCAGTTTTATCCCTTCGTCAACCACTGGCTAAACAGCCTTTAATTGATTCTAGATTTGTTATTCAATTTAATGGTGAATTGTATAATGATGAGATTTCAGAGGGTATGAATGATGGTGAGTATTTGCATGATTGTTTATTAAATACTTATAATAATGATATTATTAAAACTATTGGACACCTGATAGGCGAATTTGCGTACACCATTATTGATCAAGTTGAGAAGAAAGTCTTTTTTGGTAAAGATATATTAGGTAGAAAATCCTTATGTTATTCATGCAATAATGAACAAATATATATAAGTAGTTGTCCACCCTGGGATAACGAGGATAGATCCAGTTTTAGAGAGTGTGAAAAGGCTAAAATATACTGTTTTGATTTCGAAAGTGGTGAGTTATCTAATATTTTGTTTGATAATGAAAATAATGAATTACCAAAATCTTATAAAGTTTTAAACAGTCCTACATCAAAAAATTTTGATGCAACATTACTTACTAGAGAACTACATACTCAATTATCAAAATCTGTCCATAGACGCATATCTACTATTTTTCCATTACCGGAAGATGAAACTAATAGTAAATTTGCAATTTTATTTAGTGGAGGGATTGATTGTACATTAATTGCGGGATTATGTGGAGAATTATGTGAATCCAATACTACAATTGATTTATTAAATGTGTCATTTAGTAACCCAAGGGCCAAATTAAGTTACGATGAAACACCGGATAGAATGTTGGCAATTAAAAATTGTGAAGAATTGAATTTAAAATATAATGTAACTGGCGTCTATTTTAACTTGGTTAAAATAAATATACCATATGAGGAATATTTGAATGCGAAGGAAAGAGTTATTAAACTAATTTATCCAAATGATACAGAAATGGACCTATCTATTGCAATTGCATTTTATTTTGCCACATCCGGTAAGAATTTAGATGGAGATAATAGTGATTGTAAAGTATTATTAAGTGGATTAGGAGCGGATGAGTTATTTGGTGGGTATACACGGCATGAAAGGATATTTACAGCTATTAGTAATCAAACGAAGAGGAGAATAAAAAACAAACCTGTTAATGATATCAATGTTTATCATTTAGATCAATTATATGTTGAATTAAGAGATGAGTTACAGTGTGATTTAGATAGATTATGGGAGAGAAACTTGACTAGAGATGACAAAGTTATTTCCTGTTGGAGCAAAGAAGTACGATACCCGTTTTTGGATGAGGGATTTATCAAATGGTCACTTTCTGTTGTTCCGCTTACTTGGAAGCTTAACTATGAGAGTGAAACGGGTGAGATTACCAGGAAAAAAGCACTGAGATACCTTGCGGAAGAAATGGGTCTTGAGTTTGTTGCTCAAGAACCGAAACGGGCTATTCAATTCGGGTCCAAGAGTGCCAAAATGGATCTAGGATCGGGTAAGGTGAAGGGTACAGATAAAATCCAACTAGATCCTCCAATTATGTAGTGGAACATAACTTATAATTAATATAATAGAAGATTTAGAATTTGTAATATACTTTATTATAGCCCTCTAACCACGTTCTCAATTTTAAACAATAATTTTTTTTTTTTTGGTGTTGTTGTTTTGTTGAGCCTTTCAGTTAAATAGAGATGGCTTTCTCTTTAGGGAGCACCATTAGAACGGTTTCCCTTTTGCTATGCTTTGTTCTGTAGCCGGCCAGCCATGGAGTACAGGGACTTCACATCCTTTGAGAAATATTATTTCTGGAGAAACAAACTCAACATGTATTCCAACTTCAGGATAGCAGTTGAGTACTCCGAGGAATTGGATGTTAAATCTATCTATCATGCACTTCATAATATGATCTATCAACATCCAAGTCTCTCCATGAATGCATATTATAAAAATGCCTGGTTTTATGAATTTCCTTACCATCTTAAACTTATGCAATCTTATAAATTATCTGATGTATTGCAAATTATTGATGATGAAAAATTATCGATTGATGAAATTTTTAATGATTTACAGAAAGTCCATTTCCATTACGGCATGAATAAGCCATTGTGGTCTTTGATATTACTAAATAGGAAGACTTTAATTTATTATAGTGATCATTTACTGTTTGACGGTACTTCAGGTTTAAATTTTCATAAAGTGTTTGCTCAATCTTTGAAAGAGGTTAGGGAATCTAAAGAGTATGAAGAATTCGATAGAGACCAACTTGATGCTACATTATTTGATATTGATAAAATTGATTATAATTTCAAAATTACTCCTAAACCTTCAGAATTAATTGATTATTCCGTACCAATATTATACATAATTTATGTTGTTATGATGATCTGTTTCCCCAAATCGTTAATGAGTTTAATTAAATATTATTTTATTGATGATGGTGATATTTCAAGATCAAGAACTTACAATATGATTTCATTATCAAAAAAGATGATTAGATTGAATGATAGTAAAGATCGATGTAAATTAGTTCATATATCTCAAGATAAATTACAAGTATTAATCAATGATTGTAGAAAATATAATGTTAAATTAACTTCATTATTGGTTGTTATGTCTTTATTATCAATTTCACAAATAACAGGAAATAAAAAGGATACGATGGTTATCATACCAGTCAATTCAAGAAATAAAATTAAAAACAAAATAAAGGACGATTTTGGACTATATTTGGGGGACTTAAATATGGAATTACCACCAATTGAAAAAACTTGTAATAATGGTGAAATCAACTGGAACTTTGTTAAATATATTAACGATTACATTCATCATAATCTATCAAACTCTCAAAGAGATTTGGGTTTGACAAGTTTAATTGACACAAAAATATTTCTTGAACAAAGGAAAAAGATTGATGATGATACAACAATTGGTACATTATTAGTTTCAAATTTGGGTAATTTGAAAAATGAGAAAAATAATGATGAAATTTTTGAAAATGCATATTTTGATCAACCTTGCAAATCTGGTATTTTAAGTTTATTTGCCATGAATATCATAAGTACGAATAAAGGTGGTGCAAATTTAACCCTTCATTCCGTTAATTCAAATTGGCTTGAAACTTTTAATGAGGGCATTAACTACCAATTATCCAAATTTTAGGAATAAATTTTAAAAAAACACTGACCACACAAATTAAATTTTATAAACTAAATGTATAAATATTTGAAATTAATTATCTAATTCTTTTTTGGATCTGTAAAAATACTAAATTCAGTGACATCCTCATTTGAACCTAACATAAATTTATCACCATTTTTCAATTCAACATATCTTTTTCTAGGGATTTCCACCGAATTTAAAAATGTACCATTAGTTGAATCAAGATCTAATAAATAACAACCAATTTTTCCTGATTTTGAATTCTTCCTAAATTGTAACACTGCATGCTCTTTAGAAACAACTTCTGAATCATAATCTCTATCAAGTATTATATCCGATAACTGTTGATCCCTTCCAAATATAAAGTATGATTTATTATTCAAAATTTTAATTTCACTTGGAATATCGGTTTCTGAATTTGATGAGAATAAATATATTGGAAAATTTAATTTTGTGGGTATTATTGCATCCTCAGGTGGGGAATATTTAGATTGATTTTTCTTTTCTGTGTCTTTATGAATGTTCGTATTGGAATCTAAATGTTCAGTTAGTATACCTGATGGTTTTAGATTTATTGGTATGGGTTTTCTTGAATTGTTTATATTTTGTGATCTTGGGGGTGAAGATGAATTTCTTAATGAATTTCCTAATGAATTTCTTGAGAAATTTCTTGGCTTTGTGGGTATCCCCCTATGTGGTCTCCTAGTGTAGCTTGTATGTTCGGACATGTAGTATACTTAACAAAACTGACAAAGAGAGCACCTATTTCATAGTTGCCAGAATTGTAAAAAGAACTGAAAATTTCATGTTGGTCTCGATCGGCGCAGATTTAAAAGTGGGGAGGGAACTTCAATTTCTCAACTTGAAGTTCAACATGAATTCAACAATTAAAATAGAGGTAATTAATTACTGTCTTTCCTTTAAACATCATCAACAAATTGACCATGTCTTATCCTATCTATTTCAAAGAACCAATCAGATGGTTGCGTTATCAAGCACATAATAAACCACATCTTTTTTATTCTGGTTTCATTGCATTTTTAGGCCCTGTTTTCCTCTTTGCAGGTACCCCCCTAAGAAGAAAGTTTTTATATGATGATGCAGCTCCATTACCATTAGATGGTTATCCTATTCCAAACAGAGCTAGAGTGACTGTTTCTGGTTATGAAGATTAGATCTAGAATTATTTTATCAAGCTTTTAGAAATAACCAGTTACTCACATGTCACATCATATCATATAATTCATATTTATTCATATCTTCCACTTCTAATTTATAAATTCCTTTGAGAGAAACAAAAAAAAAACTATCAGTGTTATATTTATTATTATCGTTAAATAAATCGGTGTATAGTTTCGAAAAAAAAAACTATCAGTGTTATATTTATTATTATCGTTAAATAAATCGGT
This sequence comes from Pichia rugopelliculosa, assembly GCA_030570335.1. Classification (NCBI taxonomy): domain Eukaryota; kingdom Fungi; phylum Ascomycota; class Pichiomycetes; order Pichiales; family Pichiaceae; genus Pichia; species Pichia rugopelliculosa. The sequence goes on along the minus strand of JAJLVQ010000025.1, from coordinate 64,717 downwards.
GTATAGTTTCGAAAAAAAAAAACTAAGTTAAATTTATTTTACTATATTTTATTAATATTGTTTATATATACACGCTTTATTAAGTTTGAAAACAAAGTTAAATAGAATATTACCATCTGTAAAAACCTGGGGCATTACCTCTAATTTTACCCTTAGAAACAAAAGTGCTAACATCTTTATTAGTATTTCTTGATTCTAATAAGTATGCTAATCTTTTCTTTGTTTGACTTGTCTTTAATAAAAATCTAACACTAACCCATTTGAAAGTAAAAATACCGGCTCTACCCCTACCTTTACAATCAACTCTTTTCATCCAATTACCATCAGTATGGACCCAAGATTCAGCAATATATAAATCATTAACATTATAATTCATCCTTTCAGCATCCTTGATACCTCTTTCCAACATTTCAACTAAATCTCTTGCTACTTTCTTTTCCATGAAATGAAGTTGAGTAATTGCCTTTTTCAAAGGTAAATTTTTCAAAGCTCTAAGAACAATGTTTGTCTTTTTAATCGAACCTTTAATTCTCCAAGATCTTAAATAAATTGAAGGTTCTAATGCTTCAATTTCTTTATTGTTTAGATTAAGAGTATAAGAATTACCATCCTTCAATTTAGTTAACTCCATATTTTTGAAAAATCCATTTTTTTGAACATTTGCATTATAAATTTGTTTCTTTAAGGGAGTTAATAATGAATCAATAGTGAAAAATGGTTTTGGGTTTAAAAATTCTTGTAATTTTTCATCATTTTCAGGTTCAACATATTGAATTATACCTGCATCACCTTCATCTGCTACGGCAACATTATTATTTGAAGTATCCTTACCCAATGCTCTCTTTGCATCAATGGTAGATGTTAAGTCGCTGAAAACCGAATCAACGGGTTGTTTGGTTGCCATCCATCTTCTTGGTGGGACACCCATACCCAAGCCTAGACGGGATATGCTAGAACGGGCAACACGTGCTAATGCTAGAACCATGTTTGTTGATTTGATTTGATTCCAGTAAAACTAATTCCTTTGTTCCTTTCAGTTTCAAGTCTCTTCAATGTCCTCTTCTGGTAAATTTTCATTTGACGACGAGCAAAAAAAATGCACTCTGAGAACGTTGGTGCACGGGTGGACCATCCCATTTAAGGACTTTCTTACTTTCTCGTAATTCCGTATAGCGTAATGTGATAAGTAATTTTTCTTAATTAATTACTATGTACAATGTGGAGTTATAGACTCTAACTGAAAATATACCGATTAATTCCACCTTTTTCTATCTTACTTCTTCATTTCTACATCTTGCTTGTTTTCGATCAACACATATAATACCATGGGCAGAATCTGTGTTGAATCTTTCGACCTCACAACCCCTACCGTTTCCATTTCTAAAAAATCTGATTCCAAAAACTCCGAAAATTATCACAGCACTCATTATGGTCAATTGGTGATTAAACAACTGCGTGACAACTACCATAATCGATATGCTGTAATTGCTGATGATGACGATGACGACGATGCTGATGTTCATGACTACGGTGATTATGGTGATAAGGATGAATATTTGCAATCAAACCATACTCTACATAACTCATTTGGTTCAGGACATAGAAACCATGTTGTTAGGAGATCTTCAATATCTTCAATTTACGGTCCAACCAACAACAACACTAATAATAATCAAAGGCATAGTTTCAATTATGGTCATATGCATTATAATTATTCGCCAGTAAATCAATCATCATTATCATCATCTGCATCATCAAATAATTCCAGCTTTTCTTGGTTTGTATCTTCTAGATTGCATAGTTCTTCCAATATATTAGATACAAATTTGAATTATGATAATGGTATACCACGTGGATTCTTTAGTGATAAAGAAATTCAAGATATTTTATCAATTAATGAAAGAGAAGGAAGTTATAATGTTCCCGGTCATCCTATTTCTAATTCTTCAATTTACAATGATGATAACAATGATAATACTAATTTGATTATTGAAGAAAGTGATGAAGTAGCAATTGAAAATGAGAATGATAATGGATCTTCCAATGCTGGTGAAACTGTTGCAGAAATTGAAGTTTTATCTGGTGGTGAGGAAGAAGAAGCAGATGATGATGAGGGGGATGAGGATGAGGAGGATGAGGAGGATGTCGATGTAGATACAGATACAGATACAGATGCTGAAGCTGCCACAAATTCCGAGAGATTTAGGAGATCGAAGTTAAAAGAAAGGCCAATTATTTATAGGTGTAAATCATGTTATTCAGATATTTGCCATTCATCATTAGTTATTTCAAGAGATTTTTGGGGTAATAATGGTGAAGCTTATTTTGTTAAGGGTGTTTTGAATGTCAAAGAAGATTCAAATGAAGTTATGAAAAATATGAGAACTGGTAAATATGGTGTGAAGTCAATTTATTGTATCCAATGTGATGTTATAATTGGTTGGAAATATATCTCAAGTGTTGAAAGTTCTGAAAAATATAAAATTAATAAATATGTTATTGAAAAAAATTTATTAAAAACTTATCTAGTTCAAATTTAATCTAGTCAGTTTACTTTATCATACTTTATTTCATTCTTTATTTTATTTTTCACTTTCTTATCATTCAATATTGTTATTTTTGCTTTTATTTTTATTTTTATTTTTATTTTTATTTTTGTTTTTTATCTTACTTATACTTTATATCCTTGGTTTCATCTGTTCTTTTTTGCTTATTTTTATTATTATGTTTAGGTCTATATGTGTTTTTATAAAATTTTTAACTTTTTACTGGTAAATACGAAACTTTTGGTTAAAATTAAACATTGTATATAAAAAAAGATAAAAATAATTCTATAGATTAGGGGAAAAAAAATAAAATAAAAAATAACATAGAGTAACAGAAAGTGCATATCATATATTGCGACGAAAAATATATAATAAATGAAACGAAATGAAAGGTAAACATGATTCAATCAATGAAAGTTTTTACGTGGCTTTGGAACTGGTGGCGCAGGTTTCTTATCTATTCCAATATGTTGTTTCTCTTCTATTTCCTTGTTGTCACTATCGTCGATTTCACCATCGTTTAAATCAAATGCGGTCTTTAAAGGTGATGATAGTCTTTCCTTTTCTAATTCAAATTTAAAACTACTAACATTATTATTTAAATAATCATACCTTGTTGCTCCACTACCTGATCTAGCCCTATTTGATTCTGGCGGTATCCTTGATAGATTAAATAGGCTTGTGCCTCCATTATTGTGATTATTAGAATCAGTACCTAACACATTCATTTGTTTTTTATAATCAGAGGACAGATTTAACTGTTCTAAGTAAGTAGATCTTTTATTAGCTTGATTGGGAATATTATTAGAAAATTCAAATACTGAATCAATGGGAGAATTAGCATTTGAATTTGAATTTGAATCATTATCTGAATGAATCATCAAACCTAATTTTTTTGCACTTTCGAATTCATCCCAAATACATTGTTCGTTAGGTGATTCATAAACAACTCCCATTGTCCTATCATTAATGGTTAATTTAATTGGCGTTGAAGGAGAAGAATTGTTTTTAGTAGAATCAATTGTATAATTCATTTTATCAATAGCATTTGAACTCTTACTTTTGCGTATCGCTTGGGGTTGTGGTAATAAATGTTGAATATTTCCATCTTTGGCTTTGATTTCACTTAATGTACTTTTCATATCAAATAAGCTCATATCAAAATCGTCATCATCATCATTGTTACTAACATGATCTTCAATCAATATGTTAGGTTTAATTGGTGGTGTGGTGGCAAACAAATCTGGTTTGTTATTCCTATCTGGAACAGGCGGAATAATCAATTTTAAATCTGATTTATTATTTGTTGATAATCTTCTCCTTGAATTTAAATTATTATCCAGTTTTTCGATATCATTAGATCGATCATAAACATAATTTAAATTATTTAAATTGATGCTCCTATTATCTCCGTCTTCTTCATCATCATCATCATCAGAAGTATAACCAGCGTGATTATTATTCTTAAAATAATTCCAAAATTTCATTTTCTTTTTATTCTTTTTGTTTCTTCTTAGAAAATATATGAAGAATCCTAATAGGAATAAGAATCCTAATATTGCTCCAACTACAATACCAGCAATTGATCCTCCACTCAATTTTTTCTTAAATAAAGTATTCCAATCTAGTCTTGACTTCAGCGCTTCAATATCAGTTGTGATTGCAGGTGGCGAAATTGAATAAGTCGAACTTAACGAATCAACATAAAAACTGGTGGTTGCTAATAACGATGCAGTTAAGGTTGTTTTCGAATCTGTAACAACGTAAACTTGGGTATATGTAATTTCTTCTAAATATTGAGTAACTGTAGTGGTAGATTTTGTTGCTATTAAAGAAGATGATGAGGAAGACGATGTCGATATATATTTTGTAGAGGATTTTGATGTTGTTGATAATGATGATGATGATCTAGACGTTGAACTTGATATACTAGATTTTGAAGTTCGAGGTGTTGAAGCATAATGACTTTTTGAAGATTTTGTAATCGATGAAGAGATCAACAAGTCAGTATCAATATAGGTAGCTGGATATTGAGATGATGTTTTTGAATAAAATGATGTATAAAGTGATCCTATATCTGAAGATTTTGTTTTATACGAACTATCAATTGAGGCCGACGTGCTATTCTTTGCAGTATTGGAATGGTTACCTGCCGTCAAATAGCCTGTCGGTAAGTTATTTGTAGTTATCGTTGGTACGATCAGTTGGAAACTTGGGGTCGTTGGAGCATTTGTATTTAAGTATGTATAAATGGTGATCGTAGCCCCATTAAGTGGATCATTGGGATCAGTTATATATGTTGGATAGAGTAATCCAGTTGGACTCATGGTATTCTGTGTGGTTTTTATGGCATCTGTTGTATCGGTTCCGCTAGTTGTTGTGTACAGCTCCCCATTTGTATTATCTGTAGATGCATGTGGACTAGTTGTAGTCAAATAATAATCAATTTTATGATCCGTGGTAATAGAACCATGTAGCATAAGTGAACCATCATCAGCGGGTGTCGATTCATCACGCTTAACATGATCGTATAATTGGTCCAAACGTGGTACCACCGAAAGTACCGAAACGGAGGAATCTGGAAACATATGGGTCTTGTGACAGCCAAAAAAACACAGCAAGGTGTTGATGGAAAGTTTAGTGAACGAAAACCCTAGTTGGGTGGTAAATACTGGTGGTGGTGTAGGGGCAGAGAGCAATCAAACCTATGTAAAACACCTACAACTACAATAACAACAACCATATTAGGACAGGCATAGTACACAGTACTAGAAACAAAAAAATTACAAATACAATTACACAGCCTGCAAAATTGAGAGACCCAACGGACATCATAAGAGAATGACAAATTTGAAATATTCTTTATTCTTTGTTTCTCTAGTTGGTTTCATGTTTGTTTTATTCATATCTCATAACAACGCAATTTCTATTACTTGTAGAGCTATATAAAACGAAACTTACAAGATTGATCACTTAAGTATAGTTTAACATTTTCTTGTACTGCTTATCTTGGATGGATCGGGTAATGCTAAACCTTTGAAACCATCTAATATATTATGCTATTGTTTTAATCATTGGATACAGATCTATAAAAAATACGCAAAGGAAGTATAGAATAATTGGACGGGGTAATGAAGCTAAAAATTGCATTTCGATGAGCTTCTAATTGAAATGTACGGGACAGCCTAAAGATTGTTAAACAAGCTACCAATCTCAACCATTAACAACATATATTCGTTGAACCAACAAACAAGAGACCACCATGGTGAAAAGCTTGTCGTATTCTGATCAGTGGTTAATTCTCTTAAAATTAACGATCCAACATGCTCAGTATACATAATCAAATCTTTAGGAGTAATGTTGTTAAATTCGTCTGGTATCGATGTAAAAAAAACTGCCAATTTTCTAATAATTAAATCTCTACAAATTGATTCATCCATTTCCCAATTTAAATCATTATTCAAACCTAATGTTCTTAAAACATTTGTAAAATTGTTTTGCAGGAAGCTTGTGATCTTGGATCTTTTAAATTCAGGGATTACAATTGATTGATTGATTATTCCATCGATGTTCAAAGAAAGCCATTCATTTAAAAATATCTCTTTTGAGCCCTCTTTTGATATGAACTTCGAAAAGCTTGAAGATAAATGAATAATTTTCCTAAATCTTTTAATTACAGTAATTAAAATCTTGCATACTTTCAATTTTTCTTTTATTATTTCAGATTTCAAATTCATGTTTCTTATATGATCAACTAAATATTTTTCAAAATGTAATAATCCAAGTTGCACATTATCTGGCACTTTTTGAAACAGAATTTTAATACTTAATTTAATACATTTTTTAACACCTTCAATATCAAATTGTATTAAAAATGGTAAGATTTTTATGTAATCAGTTTCATAAATTTTGAATTGTTCGTCATTTAAAACATTCTTAAAATTAAAATTATCAATATCATTGAAGAGTGTTTCAATTTTTAAATATCTCCAATCAATAAACAACTTATTCAAAAAGTCAGAATATTTATTAATAATAATCCTATGTGATTTTTTAAGAATTTTATCGTTATTTAATATTTTAGAAAAATCTAATTTTAAAGAAGGATCTAAATTTAGATCCAAGCTTAGATCTGATTCTATATTAGAAAAATAGGAATGTAAATTTGTATCTGAATCCGAATTGATAAATAAATTGGTTTGGAATACCAGATTTGTGTAGTATTTATCATAATCAGGGATATTAAGAATTAAGTTTAAGTTTAAATTTGAATTATCATCTGGAGTTGTTGTTCCTGAAGTCGATGACAAATTTATGCCTGTACTTATATTTATATTTTTGATGGTATCTTTATTTGAATCAATATTCTTATTGACATTGCTACGATTAACGTTATCGAGGTCATTTATGTTGGAATTTTCAATAAATTCAATACCGCAATAGTTATACCTACTTGAACCTCTAACTCCAAGTCTTCTGGTTTTAATTTGAGGATTGAAAATTTTAACCAATTTACCAAATGCAGCATTGCAAATTGGAGTAATTGATGATTTTTTACAAGCTTCAACATATTTCAAATAAACCATATTTCTTGGACATATGGATTCTTCAGAAATTTTAAAGTTTTTGATCAATAAAGCAAGTGTAAATAATTGATTCAACTTTTTCTTTTTAACTTGCAACGATCTTATTTCCTTTTGACTTATAATTTTATGACTTGAAAGCGATTTATCAATATTTTTAATTTCATCGGATATATCATTTAAAGAATGCTTTGAGTATTCTCTAGCTTTATTCAATAGTTTAATTTCAGATTCATTTTGAATATTTGGTGAATGTTGATTTTGATTTTGCTGAATAGTACTTTTAAAACTAGGATTGCAGCTGTCATTGTTGCTGTTGTTATTGTTGTTGTTGTTGTTGTTGATTTTCTGTTGATACATGTTATTATTAATGAATTTAGGATTATTATTATAAGGAGTCAACCATTCTTCGTTATTTAAAGATTGATTCGAATGAGATGATGCCAAAGTATCAAGACTTGGCGAATGATTATGCGAATTAAGGGATAATGGTGTTGGATCAAATTGAATAAATTGATTGTTTTTAAGATGCTGTTGTTGCTGATGTAATTGTGATTGTAATGATATCACTGAACCCGGAGTATTTAAATAAGGCGATTGATCGTATTGATCATCTATACTGGGGTTATGAACTAAATTATTTAAAAATTTTGAATTTGAGTAGGATGCAAATGTAGTAGGTTGTGAGATATTTTGATTGTTAATCATTTGATTGTTAATATTATCAATATTAAAATTATTTGAGATTTGTTTATTAATAAGATTATTAAAATTGTTTGCAGCCGGGGTATAGGTAGTTAAATGACTTGGAGAATTCGAAAAATTCACTGAAATTGGTAATGAACTTGAAGGTTTAAGATTGTTAGATGAACTGACAAATCCTGGTCCAAGTTGAAATTGCTTGTCAATAGCAAGAGCAATATGATTATTATCATTACTATTTTCATTTGTATTTTCATTCTCATTTGTAGTCAAATTTTCAGCATCTTCATTTAAATTTGGTTTTAATGAAGTACTAGATGAGTGAATCGAATTCTGAAAAGCTTCGATTAATGCAGGTGTAGACGGGATTGAGGTATGTGATTGCACTAGATCATTCTGCAAAACAGAAGAACTATTGAAAATTGGTAAATAAGGTGTCTTTCTATGATCGGGAGATGAAAGTTTATTTAATGGTGACATTAAATGGTTATAGAATGCAAAGTAGGGTATAAATTTATGCTTGAAAGATGCTCAATTATTGTGATTAGTAGTTATGATGTAATGAAAAAATGAAGGTATAAGTGGAGGGGGAGGTGGGTTGAATTTTCTTGGATGAGTTACAATGCTGGATGGATGCTAGTATATAAGAGATGTATATGTATATGCCATAGGATTAGTGAGCTAATATGTAAACAAGACGAGTAGTTAACTAAAGGAAAATGGAAAACTCGATGAATAATGGTGAATGGATCGATCGATCCAGTAAATGACGGATGCACGAATTTAAACCGGTACCTGGAAATCGGAAACTGGGGTAGAGTTAGGCGCTCTATGTTAATTGGTTGTGGGATGGAGAGAAGAAAGCTAAGGATGGGTTGTTGGATCTTAGATCTATGGGGAGAAGTGGATGATGTTAATGGCGGGTGTTTCTGGACAACCGGTGCTAAATGACAAAGAAAAAGAACAACAACTTAGGAATGTAAAGAAAAACAACAAGAAAAGACCTGTCACTGAAATTTCACATCTCGAAATGGCCAGGGTTATTTTTAGGGTATTTGGCTGGGAAAGGATGGATACTGAGATATCCAGTAGATGATCAGAGCTGGTAGGGTATATTGAAGGATGATAAGAGACTTCACTGACTTAAGCTGAAGAGTTATCCCCTAACCTCCCCCATCCCGCTTTAACCCAACTTCTTTCCTGGAATCAATATTTACCTGACTTTCCAACTGGCTATTTTTTGTGTTTGCCTTATAAAAGATGTTTCTAGGCCAAAATTTCTATACACTAAGATTCCAAGCTTTCAACTTCTTGCTTGTTTTTTATCGTTTGTGCTTTTGTTGTTAAATAGGCATCGGCTATAAATGCTTCATTTAAGAAATTTATACGTTATTTACATTTCTTATATTTATAATAAGTTTAAGAGCATTCCAAATGAATATACTGCCATCACCATGGCAGTTTTCTTAGAAAATCCAGGTAATATTGAATTTGCTCCACTTTTCTGCTTTCCTAATCTATCGAATAATGAACTATTATTATTATTATCGTTGACACCTGGTGCTCCCTTTGTACTTTCACCTGATTCATCAACTAATAAAACCTCGGTTGTTCTTGATTTACCTGATCCACACTCAACTTTACCACCTCTGACAACTTTACCAACTTCATTTTTCATCCAATCTGAACAATCAAACTGTTCAGATGATGATTTCATGATTGCACTACCCTTAACAATTTTTAAATTTTCAAAATGATTACTACTGATATCACCATGAAATTCAATTGCACCACCAACTGTCTTTAAATTTGTAAAAAAATCAAGTTTATTAAGTTTGTCATTATCGATAATCATCAACCCACCACCAACTTCTGATAATTTATCGACTTTAACTTCATCTAAATTATTATTTTTAATGATACTTAATGTATGACCAATGGATTTCATATTCGAAAGGTCTAAACTTGAAAACCTATTTTGGCTAAAATCTACATTTTTTTCAACAATTTGTAAACTTTCCAAATTAATTGAATCAGCATCTTTAATTGTCATAGATTTGACCCAGGTTAAATTTGGTAATGAAACTTGAAGGTTATTTGCATTTGCTGCAATCAATAAATCTCCTGTAATTTCTGCAACTGTTGATTCTATTTTCTCTAAATATCTATTATTATTAATATTTAAAGTTTTCAATGTTTCAACATTAAATCCACCAAATCCGGTAAGTGAAGTATCAGACATAATTACAGAATTTATACTTTTGATTCCAGAGGATAAATCAACAAAAGTCAAAATTGGCAAAACTTCCCATTTCATTGTTTCCACAGTTTCTAAACTTGGAAATGCTAAGGATGTTAAAGAATTTAAAGTATTCAATTCAAGTGTACCGTCCACGGAATTTAATGATATTGCTTCGATTTTAATTAAGTTACTTGAGTTCGTAACTGTTAAGTCACCTTTTATTTCTTGAATTGAACCTAAGTATAACACATCAGAATCGAAATGTTTGATATGTATGCTACCTGAAATAACTGCACAATCAGAGATTATTGCTAGCTCACCAGCTGTGCAAATATTATATTCAGATTTAAAGCATTTAGATTGAATTTCAGTAACTAATGTGTTATTATTAGTTGAATGATTTCTAAATATACTTGCATGACATGTTGTCAATGATAATAATAACGATTTACTTAAAAAAGTACTAAGATTAAGTTTCATTTGATAGCAAAGAATGTTTGTTATTTAAGAGATAAAGAAAACAGAGAAGAGCAATGAAAGGGGGACAATGAAGAATTGGTGTACAAACAAAGGTAACGAAATCTAAATTAAAAAGGGAATAGCAAACATCAAAAAAGGATTCAATTAAAACTCTCTTAGAAATAGACTGAAAAAAATAATGCTCTAGGCGAGATTCGAACTCGCGATCTTCAGATTATGAGACTGACGCCTTAACCAGCTGGGCCACCAAAGCATTAAGAAATTGTAAAATTTGATCGAACCCAGGATCGAACTGGGGACGTTATGCGTGTTAAGCATATGCCATAACCAACTAGACCATCCGACCAAATCTTGACTTTTAACAGATCTTGTGGAAGTTAAATAAAGGCCAGTACAATATTAAATAGACAAACTGATTTAATATCCTGAATCACTAATAAACCTATTAGTGAGCTTAATCCAAAGTGTAGAGTGTTTTTAAGTTGTTAAAAGATATAAAGTAAATGATAAAATAATAAGCTATGGGAAAGAGCAGAACCCTCTTTCTTATACAAAATAATAATAATGTTCAGTTAGATCTGGTGTATAATTGATAATTGGATCAGATTACTGAACTAGGCAAATAGTGGCTAATCCGGGATTGCTTACTGGATTAGGGACCCTTACGCGGACTCGGGCCACATCGGTAACATGACTTGGGAAACCTTAACTTAATGACATATCTACTTTGGCAAAAAACAATTTTCTGTTATAAACAAATTATCAGGACTACGTATGTTAACCTTTGTTGAAGTGTAACTGACTTTGACAGTACAGTCAGAAGAGATGATAAACCGATAATTAAAGTAACTACATAAATACCATGTGAGTACTCAATCAAAGGGCAAACATGCCCCTTTATATAGAGTACACAAGTTGTAATCATGTCTTATAATCTTATTTCAGTAAGTGATATAATTAAGCGTGTTAGAATATCTGTAATAATATTAACCACGTGCATCATTAGTTAGTACCGAAGTCAACAAAGACCCTTTCTAGATATTCGAAAAACACAACACAGCAAACTTTATAAATTATATGATATTAGTAATAAATCTTTCTCAAAAAAAATTTGTCAAAACATAATGTCCTTTTTAATGAAATTCATTGTGCTCCTTCTGTGGTCACGTACTAGGTGGTACCTTTCACACATTCTTTGAATACACAATTGCTCTTCAAAGCATTACATCAACATCACCTTTTACGCTTTCGTCTTCACAACTAATAGGCACTCCTTTAAGTACTCAAGAATACATTCGAGGGAATGAAATCATGAAATTGTTAGCTTATCTTTCTCTTACCATTATTAATATATTAAATATTAAATTTTGTTTCAATTTTTTGAATATTGCAGCGTAATTAATTACAATATGTTTTCATATTGAATTAAGTTATTGTTCTATTTTTGAAATTTTCAGTATTATTTAAGCTGATCTAAGTACTATTTATATAAGGATTACATATTATTTTAGCTTTGGAAAAAAATATATATACAGAAAAACTATCAAGAATGCATAATTCAGAGCCTGTCGGTTTTAATGAGATTTACTGTTGAATTATAACTGATTTTGACGGTGACTCGGAAAATATGATAAACAGATAATTAAAATAACTTATAAAATACTAAATAAGTTGTAAAAGACAAGAAGACAAAGTAGTCTTCCTATATAGATATTCATATATAAGAGTGTGCTAATTAGAAATGAATAAATTGCTGCCACAGGGGGTTGCTAATTATAGATCAATCAATTACTGCCTCAGGGGGTACTACTTCAACTATTACCCCCTTAAAGTCAATAATTAGTAATCCCTCACTGTCAGCTTCATTCATTTCATCATTTACCAATTACAAGTGGGTACATTAAATAAACGTTTTTACCACTCATGTCAGTTCTGCGGTGACAGGGGGGAATACATCACATTTTCTTTGCATGTTACGTAGGTGAAAGGTTAGCAAGCAGGAATATGCCAACCAACATAAAACCACAAGACTATGTTGGAAAAACTAAAAATCAATAAATATTTGCTAATAAGGAGTTTTACATTAAATAACAATAAAAAGAGCATTTGATCTCAAATTCATAGATCAAATTCATAGACCAAATTCATGAGTTATTAAAAAATGAAAACTTTAATGAAATCTAATATTGAATTTGCGTAGATAATATTTTTAATGAAAGATTATTCCATCAAAAATATTATAATGATTATAATGCCATAAATAATGTTAATGTTATTACAGTAACATTTTATACAGGCTAACGAGGAAAAATGTTCCAGTATGTATAAAATATATAGAAGTACTAATAAGTCTTTCATAAAAAAATTATTCTGTTTACATAATTTGATTCATTTATCATTTAATAAAATCTTTGAAGTTCAAGTTGGGTTACTAAATTCATGCTTCTTCCACGCATGTACATTATGTGGTAAGTCAGAAGGTACATTTAACATTTCATTTGACTATTCAGCAACTGAACATATAATAATGCCTCCAGATCGTTTTAATGTTCCACTCCATAATCTTTTAGGAGTTTTGCTTTCAAGCGAACAAAGTGTTAAACCTCCGTATTTTTATCTCTATGAAAATACATCTAGTGGGAGCACAGGATCCTAACAGTGAAATGAGTGATGAAATAATCAAAAACAACTTTCTGAATTTTAATAAGAATCTATAAATTGAGATTTAAACAGCACAGGTTTCTAATCACCCATCAATGCTATTCTCATTTTAAACAATTATATATCTTTTCATTTTTTTGCCGCTTTCCATTTTACTTCATTTTGTCATAATATCAAATATGTTTCAACATAGTTACATTAATTTATTAATTTAATTATTTTTCTTGTGTTCTTTACTATTATGTTATAAAGAACAAGCCACTATTATAAATTGTAAAGTCTACATATCAAGACAGGCGAGTACGTAGTAATTTTATAGAGATTTATAATTGAGATTAATAAAGAAAAAAACGCTTCCATCGAATATGTGCACTGTAGACCCTTTATAGAATGTTGACGTGCAAGTTGAATCAACAATACATTTGAAAAAGATAATAAATCAATAATTAAAGTATCGACTGTAAAGCCTTAATTTTGGGCATATAATCCATGGCGAGTGAAATAAAAATGAACTATAAACACTAGATAAACTGGAAATACAATAACAGGAATGTTTGAAAGTGTAATATTTTACGGTTGGTTTGGTAATGAGCTTACACGTTGTAATGGAGTGATAGGCTTCTAGAAAGTAGATAATGTTTTTTGAGACTGGTGATCATTGCAAGGTTAAGTTGATGTTTTGAGTACTTGTATGTTGATCTTTTTCCGATCTGCTTCTTTGCGGTAGTTTTTAATATTTTTTGAGTATCACAGGTCAAATTGATAGGTACTTCAATGTTGGCTAGGTCTTTTACATGAATTTGTTTTGTTAGTTTGATTGTATTAGAGTTGAAAAAGGAATAGTTTGAATTCCTTCTACCAATGTAATACCGTCAAATAGTATATTATAGCTTGCTGGTCGATTGTTAGCCAACTTTTTAATCACCTGAGCTTCAATTCTTTTAGTTGTTGATTGGTTTCTGACCAAGCAATTTACCATAACTTATATTGCATATTTCATATTTATTATGAACGGATAATTCTGAATGAAGTGTTTATTTGAATCAGCTAGTAGCATAATGTATATATACTGAGCCCTTCTTCCTTTTTCCTGCGTTTCTAAGTCCATCAGATTTTGACTTCCTTATGTATATGATGTGTGCAAGCGAATTTTGGATACTAGAACCTGTGTTGGTAGATATTTGATGATTTCTAGTTTGCAAAACCTCAGGATTTTTTTCAACACATCTTTTGTTAAGGGATCATGCTGATCAAAAAAAGTATATTTTATAGAAAATATATGTATTGAATGCTATTACTCTTTGATATAAAGTGAGGTCTGTAAAGAGTAGTTTCCTAATTTTTTGTTTTAGCTGTTGAAGCTTTTCCTCCCAGGTTATTTTAAGTATTGGAATACCGAGATACACTGGGTTGGTGTGGATATCTTGAGCTTCTATATGATAACTGTTTTGATCGATATTGTGTCAAATATGATGGATATTAGAGTATTGAAGAAAGCCAGTTAAAATAGCAACTTTTCAATCAATTCTAACAAATGCACAAGGAAAATCTATCACTGAACTTAAACCCTGCAGAAAGAATCTTTAATCGATAAAATTATTTATAGATCCATTACACCTACTATTACTAACAACAACAACTACTCTCTAAAAAGTGCTAGAGCTCCCAAAAAGAGAAGTCCTCACTAAAGAAGTGCCGACAAATTCAATCCAAGCCTCTTTTTTCAAATATTTCAGTGATAGATCGCCACAAATCAAATGACAAGGTTGAATTCTACATTGGAACGCTTAAAGACTACTTAGTTGCCACTATTGAACAGGACAAAGATTGGATTGCTCTCATCTCCATGACCGAATACGTCATCAATTTTACTCCATCATTTGCTTTAAGAAGCCTGACAAAATTCTCTGTTTACTTTGCCTACATTTCATCATCACCGTTAATCGTCATCTACAGCCTTTCGATTGATAACGCTGCTGTTGACAAATTTGCTGAAACGTAAACATATATAGATCATGTAGTGTCACCTTCGCATGGTAGACGTTCAAGTTTAAAAATTGTGCGGACAAATTTGAAGTTCAATTTTCAATTTTCAATTTTCATTTTCAATTTTCTTAATTTGCCGTTGCCACGATGTGTTGGCACTTCTTTGGTATTTTTCTATCTTTGCGGCTCCTCATTTATCATCTATTCAACACAATTGGGTCTCTTCTCTTCCTTTAATATCTCATCATCGTTCGTAGAAGCTATTTGTACATCATCATCTTTTCTACAGTTACACTCTGACATTGAAGTACTCCCTCTCTCAGTTTTGAATGGGCTTTAAACGGATAATTCTACGCTTTAAAACAGTTTTAATTAGACAATACAATTTAACAGTATAATCAACTATTTCAAATTGACATATCACTCTCATTGAAGAGTATACATATCAGCAATGAATAACTATACAACTAAAGAAGTACCAATGATTGATCGTCATCAACATTCAAATGATACAATTTCAAAAACTCAAATGGTACCAAATCCTTCACCTCAAAAATTAACTACAAAACTAATAAATAATATTGCTGGTCGTAAAGCAGCTAAGTCATTACGTTTATTTCGAGGGTCCGTAGCTGATGCCCCTGATCACTGTGAGTTACCAAATACTGAAGACTTGATAATTGATAATGATAACTACGATCTTAAAAACGGGAATGAAAGACAGATTAATATTGAATTAACAAATCCTTGTACTCTTAAGAAATACAATTTAAATTCTCAATTAGATTCAAAAATCAAACATAATAATGATAAAAAAATTAGCCAGCCTACATCTCCAAATTCTTCAAAATGTATTAATTCAAAAATATCGGCTGAGTTGTTCCTGGCACAACAAATGTCTTCAAAATCTATTGACCCTCAAAATATCGAAATTAATGACTCCTTAAAGAATGTTAATGATAAACCTGATACTGACGTACTTTCTCCATCTTTACCATTACTTGAACCTGTATCATCTGCCATTTATTTTCCTCATGCACCGCCAAATGTGCCATCAGAGGCGACTCCTGAACATCTTACAGCTGAAGCAGAATTTGATCATCCTGGAGATGAAGGGTTAATAGGTGACATTAATGCTTTATCAATTAAAAATGATGAATTAATTGATGAGAATTTGGACGAATTATGCACTACAATGGAGAAATCTTTTTCAACAGTTTCAAAGAAATCGTTATATAATGACGAAATCAATAAATCTCATGAAGTATTAATAACTCCACATAATCAAATATTTGAGTCAAGCGATTATAATTATATTGAACAAACTGAAAATCAAAATCAAGATGAAAACAGTGATATTGATAATATTAAATATCCTTTAGCTGTTGAATTACAACCTTTTAAAAATAAAGTAGGAGGTCATACAGCTATTTTCAAATTTAGTCATCGTGCGGTTTGCAAAGCTTTGGTAAATAGAGAAAATACTTGGTATGAAAATATTGAAATTTTACATCCTGAATTATTAAGATTTATGCCAAAATATATTGGTGTTTTAAATGTTAGGTACAGTACAATATTGGATGATTCCAATGAAAATGAAAATTTTGAAAATATACCCCAGAACAATGAATCGTTAATAGAAAAATCAAATGATGAGCTAAAGAACGAACATTCAAATTTAAAAGAATTGAGCAATGTAAAGATTGCAACGAACAAGAAATCAATCCCAAAAATCAGTACATCAAAATCTGAAGATTATGAGTTCCCTGAAGTGGTTTTGGAAGACAATATTCACATTGTCCCCAAGTCATTATGGAGTCATTACAACACTTCGCCAACATCAACGCATTCATTAGCAAAAACACCAGATAGTAATGTTACTGGTTCAACGTCTGTTAATACAAAGCTCAAAGAATTAGTGCTAAGTGAAGTTTTTGCTCCCATTAAAGATTATACGAAGAAGGCACGTGCAAATAAAAGATATTCGCAATATGGTAATAATACTGCTGCATCATCTTCGTCATCATCACTTTCATCTGCATCTTATATGAACCAAATTAATAAAACAGTTCCAAGATTTCATAGATATTCAACAAGTAGTATTTCAACTCAACCAATACTGAAAAGGAATGAAAGAAATAGTATATTCAACCTCAAGTATAATACAATCGACGAAGCTTCAATAGTTGATAATAATGACGATTCAACAATTGAACCGTCCTCAGTTCAAAGTGATGATATCAAGTTACATCATAAATTTAGATGTGATTCAGCTTCTTTATCCGAAAGTGATTCAGTGAAATTTCCTGATAGAGAAGCGTTCATGACAAGTTTGAAAAAGCTATCTGAAAATAATAGTTCATTAGGAGACAGCGCAATTGCTGATGATGAAGAATTTGAAGGTAGCACACATAATAATGATGAAAGTGATATTTTTGATATGGAAGATGATTCAAAGGTTTTTGAGAGCACAGATAACGATCTTAAAATCAGAGATGATAATAATAATGATAATAATGAAGATGACAATGATAGTAACAATAAACATAACAAACATATGTTACGTAAACACACAAGATTTGAAAGATTCATTTTGTTAGAAGATCTAACAACTGGAATGAAATATCCATGTGTTTTAGATTTGAAAATGGGTACAAGACAATATGGTGTTGAGGCCAAGCTATCAAAACTAAAATCACAACGTAAAAAATGTTATGAAACTACATCGAGAATCTTAGGTACAAGAATTTGTGGTATGCAAGTTTGGGATATTAAAACTAAAACATTCATTAATAGGGACAAATATTTTGGACGTAAAGTTAAAGTTGGATATGAATTTTTTAGATCATTATCAAGATTTTTATATGATGGTAATAGCGTTTATTCAATAGTTAAGCATATACCAAATTTAATCGAAAACTTGAAAGATTTAGTTGAAAAATTTGAAAAGTTAATTGATTATAGATTGTATGGATCATCGATTTTATTAATGTACGATAGTGAACGTGATAACGAAAATAGATACAAATCTACAATCATTCTTAGATTAATTGATTTTGCTCAATGTATAATCGGAGATTGTGAATTTCCTTTAAAAACCACATTCCCACCGGTTCATAAGGGTGAACCAGATAATGGTTATATTAGAGGTTTAAAATCATTGATTTACTATTTTAGTGTAATGTTTAAAGAATTTACGGGAGGATATGAATATTCTGGATTTGAAGAATCATGGGAAATTATTAAACAATTAGATTCCAAAGATAAGTTAAATAAATCATGTGAATGGTTAAACGATTTTGATAATGAGGAGTTAATGTGTCCATTTATATTCAATCCAACGCCTGTATATAATGGGATTTATGAGGACGTTTCTGAATAGATTTCATATTCTGTATTTTTATAGAAATATAGTATAATGACAGTAATAATACTATTAATAAGGAATTAATTTAATTCATACGATTATATTTTGTATGAGTCACTATAGGGTCATTTAAACATGGAAGAAAACGTTTAAGAAACCGAACTTAGACTCGCATGTAATCAGTCTCTCAGAAATATTGAGACCCAAAGTCCGTAGAGCAACTGAGAATAAGGGCCAATGTTTTCTGATGTGTTGTTAGAGAAAGAAGAGAAGAAGAAGAAGAAGAAGAAGAAGAAGAAGAAGAAGGAAGGAAACATGAAAGAACCAAAAGTTTTTCATTTTTCATTTTTCAAATTTTCACTAGTGGAAGTTGTTGAGGGGTGTTTGGTGTGTGCAGTCGCTTAAATCAACTTCTCACACAATACACAATATGAAAAATGAAAAACAATATTAAATATTAAATATTAAACTAAAACAAGAATATTCAAGTAAAATTGATCAATTTGATGAAAGTATAAATATTTTTACAGAGAATGTGAATAATAAGTTCAATGACAATATCAAGTATATGGACAGAAGTAATAGTTGAAAAAGTAAGTTCGAAATTTCACAATCTCAAGAAGAGAAAAAATGCAAATTCGAAATTTGATAATTTAAAACACGATATCGTTACTCTATCAAAACACCATGAAGACACCAGCATCAGATATATAGAAGATATACTACATGATTACTAAAGTATAGATGAAAAGTTTTGGATACTTGACAGAAAATGTGAACACAGAACTTAACAACATAAGAAACGAATTAATTTCATTGAAAGTCAGGATGAAACAAAATGTTAGGCTTGTGGAAGAACAGGACATAACATTGCAAATTGTAGATCATTAAATAAAATGAAAAAATTACAAAAAATCATGCACTCAGAAAAGTATTCTCATCTATTAAATTTATCAGATGACGAACTAGATAAATCTTTTGAGTAATTGTTTGTTACTTTTAATCTAATTGATCCCGCCTCAGACCATATTATTGGTGGGGAATAATATTCAAATCAATTTTCTATATTAAACAGCTATTTGGTACTGTTTTGATGGTTTCTGTCAATCACATCCATTGCACAATCCCTGAGATCCTTTAATTGGTTGTAACATTTACTACTTGCATTACCTTCAGTGTCCTTTGTAAGACAGTCTTGGAATGATGATATCTTCTTTGCACAATTCTTTTCGATGTCATGGTAAACTGTAACTTTGGTTTTGATACACTCCTGTAACGCTTTTTGGTATTTTGAACATTGCGTTTTATCTTGAATTGATGGATCGTCCATACATTTATGGAAAGCAATGAAAGATTCCGGACATGTACGTGCAACTTCTTGAATGATGAATTCGTCAAGGACCCTTGATGCCATGATATTGATATTGATATTGATATTAATATTTGTTGGTCGGTATTGAATGTATATTAGAATAATTTGTAGTAAGAAAATACATTATACTGAATTCCATTGAATCAAATCGAAATCGCTGAGATTCGGCAATTCAAACTGAAAAAACCTGCTATTTTCTATTTTTCTTTTATTGTATAGATTTTACAATTTCATAAAACTGTATGCTCTCAAGGGACTTAAATTTTACTGAGTTATGTCAGTTCAATCCTGAATTAAAAGAATACATCAATGGGAATAAGTTTGATTTCTCAAATCAAGTGGCAACTGTCAAATTAACTGAAACTTTAATTAGATTAGATTTAGGGTATATAGTGTCTTTAGATACTAATTATTTGTGTCCTAATTACTTCAATCGTTTAGACTATGTATTGTTCATAGATAGGTTACTAAAATTAACTCCACATACGAATGGTAAATACATCTCTGGTCTCGATATTGGAACATCTCAATCTTGCATTTATCCATTATTGTGTTCAAAATATATTAAAAACTTATCTAAAATGATTGGAACTGATATTAATTCTCAAGCAATTGAATTGGCAATGGAAAATATAAGTTGTAACAAACTCACTGATCAAATCCAACCATTATTGATTGATAAATCATTAAATTCATTTTACTTTTTGAAGGAATTCATTAATACTGACTCAATCATATTTACGATGTGTAACCCTCCATTTTATTCATCAAGATTAGAAATGTTAAATAAATCAAAATTTAAACCAATTCATTCAAAACCTGAGACGATAGGAAATGTAAATGAACTGATTACTGATGGTGGTGATTACAAATTTGTATTGAAGCTTATAAATGATAGTAGTTTTTATAAAAATGATGTTCTTTGGTTTACATCATTGATTGGCAATCATTCAACACTTCTTAATTTGCTAACTTATCTAAAATCAAAGGAAAAAAACATATCTTATGGAGTTTATAGATTTCAATCTGGGTCTTATACAATTAGATGGATTTTATTTTGGACATTTCAGATTCAATTCAAACCACCAACTGAATTATTGAATTACCAAAATCCAAAATTCAATCCAAAAAAATTTGTTAAAGAATTCAAAAGTAATAAATCAGATGATGATCTAAAAGCTGCAGTTCTTAATAAACTTGAATCGATTCCATATATATCCCTATCAAAGGAAGATAATATCATTATCATCCTACCTGGTAATGTATATTCAAGATCTTTTCGGAGAACCCAAAAATTTGAAAATGATGGTTCTGAATATATTTTTGAAATTGATATTAAACTGAAACGAATAATTTGGAGATCGGGATACCAATTTAAAATATTTGAAAGTTTCGTTAACATAATGAACTTTTTATAATTCCTTTAAGTAACCTTGTTGAATTAATCTTTCAACATCAGCTTTACGAACAAAAAATTGTGAATCTTTGGTTAAATTGAAAACACCATACTCCGTCATGATTTCACCTGCATCCTTCAAAACTCTAACATCGATGAAAACATCGTTTGGTGGTTCCAAATTTCCCCCCAAGTCAATTTCTGGCATGGTACCTTTAACACCACTAACCAATGCAGTATACTTCTCTAAATATTGCTTTTCATGATGTGACAAATCTGCTAATTGTTCAGATGTTAATTCCACATTATCCCAAACCAATTCATCTATTTTTTTCAACCTTGCCATTTCATAGGCAAACAAACATCTCTTATTTCGTGATAAAAACATTTGCCTAACAAATTCAGGTAAATTATCCAAAATTTCTTGAACTTCGCCAGTTTGTTGGGATTTTTCTCCATCACCACCCGGAGTATTATTAACTGATGAAGAAAAAAAATTATGATTGACTGTTCTCTTTGGAGTATTTTGATTGGAAGAATTCAATCCCATACTTGAATCTGTCAGATTCGTTTGGTTTGTTAATATTGGCTCTTCATATATTCCATCTATTTGTTTCTGCAATTCATTTGATTCATTGATGATTGATTGAACTAAATCATTTTCAAACATTGGTATTTTGTCTAGTGTTTCAGCACGCTTGGCTGCCAATATCAACTTATGAGCCAAATCTCCATACATGTTTCCTTTACTTGTTGTTATGCTACTACCGGAGAGCAATAGCTATCGATATACATTGAAAATGTAAAAATTAAAAATTAAAAATTGAAACAACACGGGAATTTGAAATTTCAGACAATCCACATCGCGTCGTTTAGATTGATCTGTTTTTTGTTTTTTGCTCTTTGTTTTGATTTTTGATGGTTTTTGGATTTGTGATTTTTAAGTTTGTCTTTACCAATTGAAGACTTTGCTAGGGATTGATAATGGGCACCTATGGAAGAGGTAAAAGAAAACTTCAAGCTAAAAATAATATAGCTCTTTCCCCTACAAAGCATTTGTCAAATGAGAATATTTCGTATTTATCAACTAAACATGAAATATCATCACCAATATCAGAGATTGCACATGAAGGGTCTGCTTTTAGGCCAATATTTAATACAATGGCTTCAAGCTTCGAAGATTTAGAAAATTCAATACCACCCAAAAAACAAAAAATGAGTAATACAACTATTTTCAGCCAAAGAACAAATAATTCATCAGATAGAGATGTTGCAAGTTCACAATATTCAATGGATGATATTTCATCTGAAGTTTCCGGTACATTAGAAAAGATAAATAGTAGATATGATGAACTTCAGAATGAAGTCAATAAACATAGGAATGACTCTAATATTTTAATGAAACATGGTAAAGCAAATGAGCCGGCTAATGGTGTTGACCAACGATTTAATCACTATGGATTAACTAGATCTTATCAATTAGAAGAAAAGTCGTTATCTGCGAGTGAAAGCGAAGATGAAAGCCAAAATGAATATGAATATAATTGTTATAATGATGAGGTTATTGCTGTTGATCATAGATTAGATCCTGAACCGTTAAAAACAAAAAAAGTCGAATCTTTCAACGAATTAAGATCATCTGGTAAAATGGAAGCACCAAGGGTAGAATTTGAAATGATCTGCGAACAGCTAGAAGATTGGTTAGTAGGTGAATACAATTCGGATGAATTACTGTCAGTTAAATTAGATTTATTGATTAAAATCAAAACAAATTTTGAATTTAAAACCTATTTGGAAAAAAATATTGTTTCTAAATTCTCATGTAAGTACTATACACTTCTGGAAAAATTGCTAATGAAATCATTGGACCTACCACTGACAAACCTTCAGATAATTGATTTTTTTAAAATTTCATCAATTGATACATCACCCATTCTTTGTTTGCTGACCTGGAGTCATTCTTTCTCACAACATGTTGAATCTGCCAAAATCGGCAGCAAATTGATAAAAGGCATGGCTAATGATTGGGTGAATGCCTTTGCTGATACATCTTCAGAGGTACTTATTTTGGATGCATTAAATCCAAACGCTTTTGAAGATTATGATGATAACACAAAAAGTCAAATATTTTTTAACGTTATTTGTATACTCAATACAAATGATAGATTGATTCAGCTTAAAAGTTTAAAATATATGAGGGATATTTCGACTTATGAACAAAGCAGTAATTTTGATGAGAATATTTCTGAATTATCAACATTGGCTCTCGACATTGATTTTGAAGACGCTGAAATAAGTAACCTAGCTTTTGAACTTGTTATTAGTCTTATTCATTCACAAGATATGGCATATTCCATGTTTGAATACGATGTTTGGAGTAGGTTATGGGAGATTTTTGAGACCCGAGATTTTTTCAAAATAGAAGATGAAACAAAACAAAAGCAATACCTTTTATTAATAGCCCATCTTTTGTGCTTTATCGGCGAAGGAATTCATATGGAATCTGAAGATGATCACATTGAAATTTTAGAAAATAAATTGAAATCTGCATTGGTACCAAAATCTAGTTTTACTGATTTAGAGAAAAATTATTTTGGATACCTCGGATACCTAGCAGATGAGTTTTTTGAAGATCAATGTCACAATCATAAGTATTTGCCAACCATTAAAAACTTGTTGACTACTTTTAAAACTGCAGATTTCGTCATAATTCCAATTACTCGAATAACAGAAAACGTAGATAGAATATTAAAAACATGATTTTTTAATATTGATTCTTTCATTATAGATATACAGTTCAAAAATAAAAAAATGTAAAATTTAAATTACTGATTAATTCAATTTCTTAAGCAAAGTTAAACTCATCGTTTTGCGACTTAACGGCCAGTCTTGCCAATCTAAACATCTTATTCTTGGCACTCTCCTTCTTTCTACCTTCGTCACCAGCAGTTGTACTGTTGGATGCTAATTTTTTTGGAGTTTCTCTTAACCCAAAAGCTTTTGCTAAATGACCTAAGTGTACATTCTTAACGTTGAAAACATCCCTTTCGGATGCTAAATGGGTCGCATAAGCCCTAATATGACTAATAAACGCATCGGTTGCAATCTCCAAAGCTCTTTTATCTTCAAGTAACCATTTCTCTAAGTTTAATTGATAAGTTGTGGCATGCATATCCCATGAACCTTCCCTATTAAATTTATTACCTTTTCTTTTACTTTCATCAGATTCTTTATTTTCTGTGCCGTTAGTTCCAGTATCATCGTCTGGGTTTCTACCAAAGGCTTTTGTTAAAATATCTTCATAACTTATAAATTTCAATGAACCCTCATTATGCATCGGTGTTATCTTTTCAATATACTTTTCTTCTTCGCCAGGCATTAAAAATAATATTGATAAACCTCTTTTACCAAGTCTTGCAGTTCTACCAACACGATGAAGATGATCAGCAACACAAAACGGTGGGTCATATTCAACAACATGATCAATTGCAGGTAAATCCAATCCACGAGATGCAACATCCGTACAAAGCAGGATAGTATTATGCGTATTATCGTTTGAAAAATGGTTCAACGTTGCCGTACGTGTCTGTTGTGATAATGAGCCATGAAGTTTATAAATAATTGTATTCTTTGAAATATGTGGTGATGTCATTGCCGTTATACTACCTAATAATTCTTCTTCTTCTGTTTTCTTTTCATCATCAATAGCACTTTTGTCTTTGTAACCACCGCCATGACGCTTATCATTATTCTTCTTTTCTCTTTCCTTTTTTTCCACTTCTTTTCTTTCTTGTTCTTTAATTTTTTTTAAACTCTCTTTTCTCTCTCTTTCAACCTTGAGACGTTTACCATCTTTTGAAAGTGCAATAAAATGAAAATCAACACTGTGTGAACAACTCAAAAATACGACTGTTTTAGTAAAGTTATTTTTACTACTTTCCTCTTTATCGTCATTACGGGTCATATTCATTAAAACACCACTAAGTGTAGTATAACGTAACTTTGGTGGAACCACAACTATTTCTTGAATTAATTGATCAGGCGCTTTCATATGATGATCTAATTCTTCATTGCCATTATTCAAATTACCACTAGCACTTATAATTTCAGGATTATTTAAGGCAATTTGGCCTAATTTTTTAACATTTCCTTTTAGGGTAGCCGAACATAAAATACTGACTCTCCTTGGGGGTAAAACATCTGCCAAGGGACCCAAAACTTCATCATTATCTCTATAATCTTTTTGTAATCTGTTTATAATTGCAGTGATCGATTCCTCAAAACCTAATTCAATCAATCTATCACCTTCATCAAGAATTAAATATCGAACTTTCGATAAGTCTAATGATTGGGTATTGTCAATATGATCAACCAATCTACCAGGTGTTGCGACTAGGATGTTTATACCTTTTCTTAATCTTGCCTTTTCAGCTTTTTTCTTTTCACCACCAATTACAATACCTGGAACAATCCAATTACATGCTTTTTGACATAATGAATCTTCAATAAATGTATAAATTTGTTGAGCTAATTCACGAGTCGGGGTTAATATAAGAGCATATATACCGCTTTGTCTGTTTATTTTATCTTTTGAATTTAAAAGCATATTTAAAATAGGTAACGTAAAAGCCATTGTTTTACCCGAACCCGTTTGAGCTTGCATAAACATATCACGAGGTTGAGGTGGAAATGGATTTATTCTTGTTCTTTGATGTCCAAAAGAAATAAGTTTAGGAATAGCCAACCTTTGAATCTTTGTTGGTTTAGTATATTTGGATTCCGTTAGACATTTAACCAAATTATCATGTAATCCTAATGCCTTAAAATCTGCATTTGGATCATCCAACATCGGTGCATTCGAAGGTTTCAATTTAGATTCATCAATTTCCTTTTCGTAATCACGCTTAACAACCTCTGCATTTGCAGTGAACAATGAAGAGACAATTGTACCTTGATCTTTATTCAGCAACATATTGATTGTGTCTGATTTTGCTTTTTTGAAACCTGTTGATAATTCAGTCTTATCCTCATTATTTGATCTTTTATTTGGTCTAGAAGCAACAGGAAGATCATTAACCCCAGTAGTTTTTGGTTTATCCTTATTTGACCTACCCATTAGTTCTAATTGCGTCTTTCTTCTATCTGACCATCTACCGCCTTTAACCTTAATATTCGACTTTTTGCCCTTCTTTTTCTCAACTAAAGAAGTATCGAATGAAGGAATTGCAAAGTTCAGCAGCATTCCATCGTCATCATCAGCCATATTTGTGTTGTTTTTAGCTATTCTTATACAATTAATTCACTTCTATGAAAGGAAAAAAATTCATGAAGTGAAAAAAAAATCTAAAAAATTTACAATTTACAAAAAAGGACTAGCACAGCCAGACTTTTCCAAATGTCAAGAAAGAGCACTGTAAACTGTAAATTTTTCAAGATTTTTTTTTTCAAAATACCTGATTTATTATTTATTGATGTTTAGAAATCATACCTAGTAGCCACCAGCTAATGTCATTGTTTGTTCCCGAAGATGACCACGATCCTAGAGTGAAAGTAGAGTTTCCAATAGATGCTGATGTTGAAATGGTGCTTGATACTGACATCAAAAAAGAAGAAACTAGTGTTGGTAATACTAATGATACTAATAATAACATAAATATTGAAACTGATATAAAGTTTTATGATGATTCTGATTCCGATTCAGAAGATGAAGACGATCCTATTGTTGATACTATACCAGTTCATTTAAATGCGAAATCAGATAATGATGATGATCAGCTACTTGCACCACTGTTATTACAATTTCCTACAAAATCAAATAATTCACATTTATCCAAGAATCATATATCTGCATTACACAAACTACAAATCAAACCAAATTCGGGTGTTGTTGAACTAAGGCTACCATTGAATACAGATGATTTTTTTAGTGGAGCAGTTTCCGAAAAATATAATGTTTCAGAACAGTTTTTGAGAGGTGTTATAATACACGATGAACCAATCGGTAAACAAACCGAAGGTAATGTCCCTGGAAAATCAGTGATGACTGCCAATATCTCAGATAATGAAATAAAGGTAAAACAAGAAAAGAAGCTTCTTAAATCAGTACCATCAAACGCAAATCAAAACTCTAACACGAATAATTCACTGTCTACAATCCGTACACAGCCAGGTGCCGTTGGTGGTAGTCGATACCTACTTGGATTACAGGATAAAGAAGGACGTTTACATTTGACTCCAATATCCGATACTTGTATGTTACGTCCACATTTTACATATATTGATAATGCAAAATTGAGCAAAATTGAACGTGAGCGTGAAATACAACGTGAATTAAATGATAACAATAGTAACAGTAATAGTAATAACAACAATAATAATTCATCAGCGACAAATAATGATGGTTCCAATGAAAAGAAAAATGTCAGTGTCGTTACAATGAGTGCAAAATCCACAAAGGAGAATATTCCAAGACTTGGAGGTGCATTATTAAGTGCAAAATTGGAAACTGAGGAGGAGGGTAAACAATATCAAATTATTCCATGTGATTCAGAATTTGTGATTAATAAATTCACTGAAAAGTCTGGAAATATTTTACATTCAACCCTTTCTCAAGAAGAGTATTTAGATTTATTATTAAATCAAACAAAATTATGATTTCTATAAAACCTGTATAATAGTTGAAAATTTACTCGAAATGAAACTATCGAGTAGACATAGTGCTGCTTGTCGATGGGGAACATTTAGAGAAGAGCCTAAGTTGATGTTTATACTTGTTTCTAGACAACGCAAAGTCATATACAAATGATAATATTAATCACCTGCCCTTACAATAAAAGAAGATAATATAGAATTTAACAAAATAAAATAAAATAAAAGAAGATAATATAGAATTTAACAAAATAAAATAAAACAAAATAAAATAAAATAAAATAACAAATTTGAATGGCATCGATTACATAAAAAATGAAAATGATAAAATATAAAGAGAATAGACATTAAACATTAAATAAATAGTTTATTATTTTTATATTCAATAAATAAATAAATAAGTAGAAGGAATGTAGTTAAAAAAAATATTATATCTATTTCTTACCTAATTCAACAACTTTTTCAGCTGCTTTATCTAAGTCTTCTTCCAGATATAATTTTAAGCCAGATTTGTTAATCATGTCCTTTGCAATACTATAATTGGTACCTTGTAATCTGACAACAACAGGAATAGTTAAACCTAAGTTTTTAGTTGCTTGAATTAAACCATCTGCGACAAAATCACATCTAACAATACCACCGAAAATATTAACGAAAATAGCAGAAACAGCCTTTTCAGTTAAAATTAATTCGAAAGCTTTTTCAATTGTTTCAGGGGTTGCAGTACCACCAACATCTAAGAAATTAGCAGGTGCACCACCATATAATTTAACGACATCCATTGTTGCCATGGCTAAACCAGCACCATTAACAAGACAACCGATGTTACCATTTAATTTAATAAAGTTTAAACCATATTTAGAAGCAGTAACTTCATCAGCATCCTCTTGAGTTGGATCTCTCCAGGAGAAAACTTCTTCTTGTCTATAAGCTGCATTATCATCAAAATTAAATTTTGCATCCATACACATAACTTCATGTTCCTTTGTTTCAGATAATGGATTAATTTCAATTTGAGTTGCATCCTTTTCCTTGAAAATTTTATATAAAGTTTGAATGGTCTTTGCACCTTGAGGAACTGCACCTTCAGTGAAACCTAATTGGGAAGCAATTTCAGTTGCTAAAGAATCAGAGACACCATCATTAATATCAACAGCGTATTTTTTAATTGCATCGGGATTTGTCTTTGCAACACCTTCAATATCCATACCACCTTGGGATGAAGCAATAATCATGGTTGATTGATTTTTTCTATCCATAACAATTGATAAATAAGCTTCTTGAATTGCATATTTTCTTTCGACAACATAGACAGCAGTGACAATCTTACCTGCTTCACCGGTTTGTTTGGTAATTAATTTATGATTAAGCATTTTTTCAGCTAAGTCTCTTGCTTCTTCAGCGGATTCAATTAATCTAACACCAGATTTCAAACCATTATCAAAATGTCCTTTACCTCTACCACCAGTTAAAGCTTGAGCTTTAAGGACCATTTCATTGGTATTCAAATCCTTTGCAGCTTGATAAGCTTCTTCAGGAGTTCTTGCAGCTTCACCACGTGGAACACCAATACCATAAGATTTCAAAAGTGCAGCAGATCTATATTCATGGATAGATAAGTTTCTGACTTGTTGAGTTGACTGTAGTGAAAAGAAAACGAATATTACGAATTAGTATTTAATTTATTTCGGCGGGTTCTGCCAATCAGTGGGGAAACATACCTTTCTTAGAATGGACTTAGTGATGGTTCTAGAGAACATAGTTGATGGGGAATGTGATGCGGAGTATGCAGCAATAATTCAAGACCAGATCCACTCTAAAACAACAAAAAACAGCACACCATGGTCTTTAACATTAACTCAACACCCGTCCACTCGCTGGAGGATCCAAAACTGGAGAGGCAAAAAATGACTTCGCACACCCTTCCGCCGAGCCTCTCCCGTTGCACCGCGAGCACGTGACTTCATGAGTGCCGGCCTAGCTCCTAGCTCTCTCTCGATCTCTTGTATCATTTGTGGTGGTAGTAAATTTACTATATATTTTATTACTTATGGGTTCTACATATCTCTGCCAAATACCTCCCGCCACCACACAACATTACCGTAATTTACATCGAGAAGGTCGTCATCGGCAACATACTTTGCATTTGTGAATTCTCCCCTTCGGCTTTTGAAGTAATCCCAAACACTACGTGTCTTTTCTGGAAGTTGTAATGTATATTTTTCCATCTCTTTATCAACTAAAAACGTTCCATATTGACATGAATAGAGATGATACACCAGCCGTCTTAAAAATCTTTCATTGAATTCAAATTTGGTGGGATATTGTCTCATAATTTGATAAATACAATCTAAAAATTGATGAAATATCGGACTTTCAAACTTCATATTTTGTTGATGTTTAAATCTTTGATTCAAATTTCGAATTTTTTGGAAATTTCCATCTTCAGTATTATTGTAAAACTTACTTTCTCTTTGTAAATGCCCACATCTTTCATTAAATCTATGTCCAAATGATATCCATTCTTTTTCAACTAAAATAATAAATCCCTCTAATGTTCTATAATAAGGATCGATACAAATTTCAACTAATGAACATATCTGTGCTGTTCTATCCCATCCATCCGAACAATGA
This sequence comes from Pichia rugopelliculosa, assembly GCA_030570335.1. Classification (NCBI taxonomy): domain Eukaryota; kingdom Fungi; phylum Ascomycota; class Pichiomycetes; order Pichiales; family Pichiaceae; genus Pichia; species Pichia rugopelliculosa. The sequence continues at coordinate 34,100 of JAJLVQ010000025.1, read as the reverse complement.
ACAACCAAATTAACTCCTTCCAACATTAAATGTTTGACTAGTAAATCGGTTGACTTCAACAATCTAATAATATGATCTAGCCAACCAGTTTTGGCTAAAGCTTCATGATCAATCTTATAGTTATTCCCATTAACATCACTATTTTTCAATAATAATTTGACTTTGTTCAAACTATCTCTCATAACATGTATATTTTCAATGTTTAAGAAGATTTTTTTATTGGTTTCTCCATAATTATCCATCATTTCAGTACCTGCACCTAATGCTACCTGTGCCATTGCATTTGTTAACGGTCTTGCATCAACAATCAAATTCTTACCATTGGTTAAATTATTTGTACGAAATATTTCTTGAATTAAATTCTCATCCTGGATTGATCTATTCTGTTTAATTCCAACCAGAGGTTGAGAACATCTAACTATATTACATCCATTCTTTTTACAATAATAACTTAATGTTGGGAATCTATTCTTCGATCTATATTTAACAGCGTGTTTTAAAACTGTATCGGATATACTCTTTGGTATAATCAATTGTTTTGGATAACTTTCACAAAGTTTATAGTCATTATTTAAGTTAGTTATTCTCCATTGTTTACAACCGATTGATAGGTCATTTTCATCGTCATTTTCATCTTTGTAATCATCGTTAAATATTAACCCTTGTCTTTCAAATTCTTTTATTACTTGATAATCATTCCAACTGTTGAATTCCATTTCAACACGTACCGGTTGATAGATAAACGCATATAATTTATCAATATTATCAATACATGTTAATCTTAGCATACTATCAAAAACATCATTGCCTTTCAAAATGTTTTTGAAATCAAATGAAATATAGTTAAAATCTCTAAACTGTATTCGAATCGAGGCACCTCTACATAACCTCCTTTGCTTTGCCTCTAGTTCATAACTTATCTTTTCTGCAGTCAGTTCGTTATCGTTATTATCAGCATTATCAAAATCATTATAATTGTCATTCTCATCAATGTTTGATAATTTAATCATTTTATTTGCAATCTCAAGATCTTTATTATTATTCGTATTTTTTTTCTTGTTATCATTTCCAGTTGAATTTGCATTCCCATTCCCATTCAAAGTCCCGTTACCGTTCACATTAGTATTAGTATTAGTATTACTATTACTATTCCCTATTACATTGCCAAAACCAAATCCATTACTTAAAGAGTTGGTGAACTCAGTAGCAGTTGTAGCCAATGACAGTGAAGTAATAGATTCCGCAATACTACTGGTATTGTTGGTAATAGATGTCATAAAATTCCCCTCATTATCAATTAGATTTGTTTTATTATTAATTTCATATAATTTTGCAGAACCACGATTAAAATCAACTCTTTCTATCATAGGATAACAAAACCAAGATTCAATTGGTCTTTTATTTGAACTTTCCTTCTCCATTTTGATTGTAAATATGATATGATGTGTTGTTAAATGTAACGTGCCTTCATATTTTTGCCCACGTCGATACATTACAACATCATCAATTTTGGTAACTTTCAAATATTCCATAGCTTCTTCCTTCTTCGTGTGATATAATAAGTAGGAGGATCAAGGAGATTATCAACAAATAAATAAATCAATTAATCACTTAACTAATGATCTTTTATTAAACCTACCCCGAGTATTGTCAAAGATTCACTGCAAATGCACAAATAAAAAGATTATACTTCTTTTGTGCCTTCCAATATGGCATCTTCACTTTTCGTTTTGTGACATTTTCAATTCATATGCCCCTAGGAGTCGGACGTGTGCGTACTGGGTACTGGGACATTTCAAGAAAAAAAACTTGAACTTTTCATGGGAGATTTTTACTTTCATGGGGCGGCGCTGGAAATTCATTTCCATGGGGGCACAATACGTTAATGCATGTCTATTCATCTACAAAATTACTCAAAAGTCTCTATATATACTATTTAAAATCATCTACACCTTTAATCCATTTTTTAGCAATCTCATATTTTAATTTCGACTCTTTATTATCCCATTTACCCATTGCCCAAAAATTATAATCTTTAAATTTAGGTGCATTCTTATCTTGTAAAAAATAAGGATTAAAACTGGAATCATCATCATTATATATATCAAATTTACGAATAAAAGGACCCTTATTTGAAATCTTTGCTTCATTGTTTAATATGTTATTTTCATCTAATGATTTTTCCCAAGGTTTGATGTTTTGATGTAATGGAATCCAATTGTTTTTCCTCCATTTAATTGAATGTGTCATTTCATAAATTCTACTAATTGCTCTCTTATATGCAAACATTTCATCATTACCAGTGAATTTTTTAATATCTGTCAAATTTTTTTTTGATTCTATCTTTTCATTGAATACTTTATTATCGTTTTCATATGTTGCAAAATTCGGTCTATGAGGATTTAATAAATCTAATTCAGTATCGGTGAACATTTCAACATCTTGAACATCATGATTTGATGATTGTGGAAAACAAACTGAATTTGTACTATCTTCTAATGGTGTACATTTGAATCTGGTTGGAGAATTGTCAATCACATTATCAGGGAAAAAAATATTATTCAAACCAGTTTCCAATTTTATAATTAGTTTACACCTTGAATCATAAATTGCATCGATAAAATTAATCAATTTACGTGCATTATTCTTCATTTTTATTGATAGTATTGGTACATTATTAATTATAATAAACTCGAATTTAGAACAAATTGAAATAAAATCACTTGGCCCATACTTTGAATCTTTTATAATATCGTCAAATTCAAAATATGCAACATTGCTTTGAAAGCTTGGTATAACTATATCCCTACCATAACTTTTCAATATAACTTCATTTGAATGACAAGTTTCTAAATTTATAAATTGATTTACTAAATTGTTCCATTTTTGTTCACATTCTGGATCCGATTTTAAAATCAGCCATTTATTATCATCATCAACTAAATCATTCTCATTTAATTCAATTCTATAATCTTTTTTACTTTGCATATCCCAAACTTCACATCTAATCCTTAAAATTTTTTCAAAATCACTAATTGAGTTTTTATTAATCGAACCAGAATATAACTCTTCAGGTAACTTATTACTCGTTGTAATCAAAACACCACCAAGTTTGAAATAATATATAAATAAACTATTTATAATTTTCGCAGCTGCAATATCAGGTAACATAAATTCATCAATTATTAAAATATGGTATTTTTCAATTAAATTTGATGCAACTTTAAATAGAATAAATTGATTTTCATAATTAAGTATTGAATGATTTAATTGTTCATTTAAATTTCTTTTGTTAATTGAAATGTTTTCAATTTCTTTCATAACCAGTTGAATAAATACATTCCAATGTATTCTTAACTTATTTTTAACAGGTAAGGAATCTGCAAATATATCAATTATCATTGATTTACCACATCCGACTTCACCATTAATTAATAGTCCCTTGGGTATCTTATTCATTTCATCAGTTGTTAATTCTTCAAAATCATTAAGAACTTTAATTAATTGGGTTTTAGCCTTTTCATTTTCTCTTTCCTTGTATAATCCTATAGTATATTTATACAATTGACCTCTGTTATCATTAACATTTTCATTTAATTTTATTTCTAAGTCTCTAATATATTTATTAATTTTAACACTTGTTAAATCTGGTTTATAATCTTGTAAAACTTTTGATAACTTAGATAATCTTTTAATCAATGCAAGTTGGAAAGGATCTGGATTGAGTTGTTTATTTGAAATCAAATTTTTATAAATTAAATATGGATCGGTTATCAAAACTGATGTTTTTGATGATGTTGAACGATTCACAAATCTATTTGTTCCATTTATGCCTGATGTATTGGACTGATGCCTTATTTGAATTGTAAATAACAGTTGGGATCTTTTGATCATTTCGGGCTGCTTATTAAAATGCTAATGAATTCTTTTATTAACGTGTATATAAGTGAAAAATAAGAAGATATCGGCCTCTAAGGATATCGATCGGCCTCTAAAAGCTAAAGATTAAGCTTCGCGTAATATTAATGTACAGAGTTACCGTTCTGTGTTTTCTGTTTCTCTTTATATATTCCTTACTTATATGATAATCAAACCAATTCATTCAAATGAGTCTGTCCTTGAACAAAATAAAATTCTAAATTAACATAAAACTGATTAATTTTAAAGATACACAAATTTAACTAATTAACAAAATTTATTTATTGTAATTGAATTTTATCTTGCTTTTTAATAATAAAAATTTGAATTCCACAGAATACTAAAAATCCAATGTATAAGAAAATTGCACCCATGATTGTCTTTGCAACTTCTTTACCATTTGATGGTGAAGTAATTGATCCCATCATTGTTTCATGATTGTTGTAGAATAATCCAGCAATTACTGAAAGTATTAATATACCAAATGCTGAAATAACTGTACAAGTCCAGGCTTGTGCTGACTATAATAAAAGTAAAAGATTGAGTAGTGTTAGTATTCATAGTGAAAATGAGATAACTCTAAGTTAAGTTTGTAAAACCAATAGATGATAAGTAATAAATTTAATCCGATCATAATTGACTTTTTGAGATAATCAAAATTGAAACCAAATCAACAAGCAGATCCAAGCCAAAATTCAAATGAGCAAAAAAAAAGGGGGTACATACAGAAACAACTGCCTTCATAGTAAGAATTTTCTTATCTTGTTAAACAAATTATGATAAACCTCTAAAGATACGTAAAATACGGCAGCTTTCTCTCCTTCAAATTCATGCAGCAATTGAGAAAGCTGTGAATTTGAATTTTGCGGTGTACGGATGTACACATTGACATTTCATATTTCATATTTCACATTACACTATCGTATTACATTACTTTCTACATTAAAATAAAAAATAAATAATCCAGATCTTAAAAAAATTAGAAAAATAATATACAAAACTAAAGAAATTTCAATCAAATACAACTTAGATTGCATTCTCCTTCTTAACATCTAATCTAGCTCTCTTTTTGATCCTTTCAACTTCAAAATTATCTCTCTTTTCTGATTTTTCAATTATTAAATCTTTTAATAATCTATTTTCCAGTTCTAATTGAGTTATTCTATTTGATAATTTCAAATTTAAATCTTTCAAATCTTGGAAATTTTTTTCCATTTCTAACTCCTTTTGTTTTTTCTTTTGTCTAAAACGAACAGATGCGGTACCTTTGGTATTTGAAGTATCAATCGTATTAGTGCTTATAGATGATTGATGTTTGATTTCATTAGGAATAGATACTGTTGGTGATGGGGTAACCGCTCCTGTTGGTATCGTTGTTGTGGACTTACCTCTATCGTGTTTTTCATCACCACTACTACTACTACTATTATTATTATTATTATTATTATTATTATTAGCAGTAGCAGTAGTAGTAGTAGTAGTAACATTATTATTTTTATTAATATTTAAGTTATCTAAATGAGAATTCTTAAATGTTAAAGTTGTCGTTTTTTTATTATTTGAGATTGATGTTGTTGCTGTTGGAGTGGTTACTGAATTGGCCGTTGATGTCGCAGGTGATGATGATATTATGGATTGTTGAAGGGATACTTGAGATCCTTGTCTCTTTTGCTGTTGTTGTTGCTGTGGTGGTGGTGGTAGCACTTGAGGTTGTTGTAACTGTAATAAAGCGGCTAGAGCAGCATGGCTGTTGTTAGGAGAAGGCTCATTATTTAATTGGTTTGTTAATAAACTGAGTAGATTAGGCTGTTGATTTGAGGATTGTTGTGGTTGGATTGCAGAGGCTAGAGTTTGAGCTAATAAGTTGACTAGCAAATTACTATTTTGTTGTTGATTAAAGTTCTGTTGTTGTTGTTGTTGTTGTTGGGATAATGCTTGCAGTAATTGTAAATTTTGTGGAGATGAAGGTTGTGTAGATAACTGAGTTTGAGAGAATGATCTTTTTACGTTATTTGATTGTGATTGAGATGGAGGCTGAAATGCGTTTGTCATTGGAGATTGTGGAGCAGATTTATCCAACGATGGATTATGATACGCAACTAAACTGGCAAGTGCATCAATTTGTGCTTGGGATAATCCGGCAGCTTCTAGAGTGGACTGAGCACCCTGTGGAACTTGTATTTTCCTTTTAGGTGGTATCGATTTAGGTTGTTGTTGTGGTTGCTGTTGTTGCTGTTGCTGTTGCTGTTGCTGTTGTTGAGTTGGTTTACCTAGTAATTCATTTATTGTTGATGGTATAGCTGGAGGAATTGTAGACATATGTTGAGACATTGATTCTTGATATGTGAATTTTTGTTTTGAGTTGTTATAACGTTGAGACAAATTTTGATAGTGAGTTTGGGGTATTGGACTTGGACCATTTGATGGAGGCTGAGGGAGTGATATATTCGGGGATGCATGGTTGAAATTAGATTGAACAAATACACTCAAGTCATCATGAGAGGATTGTTGTGTCGGTTTGTCTTCATCTGGGAATATGAAAGTATCATTAGCAAAGGCAGCTAATTCTCTCTGTAACTGGTCATCGAAAGTATCAGTTGATTGATTAGAGGGAGAATCTGTGTGATGAAAAAAATTATCGATATAGACAAGCTGCTCTAGAAGAGCCATAGGGGTTTCGTCGATGGAGGGTTCGACGTTGTTTGTCTGTTCTTGGGACATGTGGCGGGAGGGAGAGGGGGGAGAGTGTGTGATAAAGGAAGTTAAGTAAATCTAAGTAAGCAAATAAAAAAGAAAACTAGGTTTCTATACGATTACCAATAACATTAGTCTCATCGATGAAATTCATGTCATTACTCATTACAAAGCACACACAACACACACACATTTAGAGTGAGACTTCTTAATGCAAATAAAATTGATAAAAAAATGAGGTGAGATAAAAAAAAATAAAAAAATAAAAATAAAAAACAGAAAATATTTTAAATTCAGTTTAAAAGAAATCAGAAATGAGAAATGACCATTGTCAGAAAATTATTGTGTCAGAAATCAATCAGATTTAAAAGAGATCTCTTATAAAAGATTAAAGCTTAAAGCATTAAAGCTATTAAAATCTGACAATTGAGTCTCTCACTGAGAATAAATTTCAATATATTAAATATTAATGAAAAATAAAAAAACGCCACGCCACATTAAAAAATATTAAAAATTTGTTGGTGATATTGCGCAATTCCACGTGATATGCCCCTATGGTCCCACCCGTACACCGGCACATCATACATTTGCAACCTCCTCCCCAATTTCCATCCCACACATCTCTGCAACCCGCATCGCCAACCCCCTGGCCGCCCGTACACTCTCCAAGGGCACTCCCACATTGAGTGCCCCACGTAAATGACCCTTGAGCTGGGGATTCACCCTCTGTGGGACAAGTGCCCCCACTACACACAACGCTGATTCCTGGGCTGAAAGTACCCCCGTGTAAGACAACAATGGCCCATAGACATCCTCCATAGTATACGTCCACAAATCCCCATAGGCCCCCACCATCTGTCCACGTACTCTCTCAGAAACCTTCCCATACACCTTATCCCAATACTGCCGTCCACGGCTCTGAACTTGCTGATATTGCTCCCACGATCTAATCGGCGGCCGATTACATCTTCCCTCTCCACGCATCCCCAGTGGAGTGGTACGTTGTAATTCCCTCAACGCATTGATACTCCGTGGGAGTCCCGCCAACGCCGCCGACTTCAAAAGTGCCTCCCTCAATTTGTCTGTAATCCCCATCCCTTCAACTCCAGCATAGATCTCATCTTCAACTACCCTCTCCCGTCTGACTATCAAATCCACGGTTGCGGCCAATTTCTCATCTGGTTCCTTTCCAAGACACTCTATATGTTGGGCATAATGGTATAGACGGGCAATCTCCTCTGGTCGGTTGCACACCGTCAACACGGTACCTGTCACCAACCACCAAGTATCCTCTAAATGTGGCCATGTAGCCAATTGTCTTAGTCGTTGTGCTGTTAATATCGTCATGATAAAATCGAATGATCCATTAACAAATTAATGTCTATATATGTCATAATGTTAGATTATAATGTCATAGGTCTCAGGTCTCAAAGAGTTTTAAATTTTCAATTTTCATAATAATCTGCACTGATTTCAGATCATTTCAGATTGCTAAAAATTAAAAATTAAAAATTCCGAATTGGTTTAAATTCCGCCTTGAGCGGATTTTTAAACGATTTTCCCCGGTTTTAACCTCCACTAGCTTTAATCTGGTTGACTAATTTATAAGTATAAAAGCAATTTCTTTTGATTGAATTTAATATAATCTAATATAATCCGTTATACTCTTAATCTAATTTATTTAATACCGCTTTTTTTTCTCTTTCTTTCTCTAATATATTTCTCTAATATATTTCCTTATACAACAATGACATTTGCAGATTCAGGTGAAGAATTCACCGTTCTTCGTTTCCAACCAATTAGATATGGCCAAGAATATTGGGATCAACTTATTAAAGAACACGATAATATCACCGTAGTTGAATCTAAGGCAAAAAATAGAACTGAATTTATTAAAGAATTACTTAATGGAGATTATTCTAATGTTAATTATATTGCTCGTACATTTCAAAGTGTTGTACAAACTGGTATATATGATTATGAATTATTAAAATTGATTGTTGAAAATACTAAAGTTAAAGGTATTTCACATTGTGGTGCAGGTTATGATCAAGTCGATGCAATTAGTTGTGGAAAATTCAAAATTCAATTATCAAATATACCTGATAAAGTTGCACCTGCAACTGCTGATACAAATATCTTCTTAATATTATCAGCTTCAAGAAATTTCCAAATTGGTCATAATAATTTAGTATCCGGTAAATGGAAATCTAATATGAATGGTGCAGCAACTCCAATTGGTATATCTATTCAAGATAAAGTTGTCGGGATTTTAGGTATGGGTGGTATTGGACGTACAGTTAGGGATAGATTAAGTGGATTTGGTGTTAAAAAGGTTATTTATTATAATAGAAAGAGATTAAGTCCAGATTATGAAAAGGATAGTGAATATGTTTCAAATATTATTGATTTTGTTAAACAAAGTGATGTTATATCAATTAACATGCCATTAAATGATGAAACCTATCACATAATCAATGATGAAATGATATCTCAAATGAAACAAAATGTAATCATTGTAAATACTGCAAGAGGTCCAATAGTTGATGAATCTGCAATTAAGAAAGGTATTAAATCTGGTAAAATTTTCGGTTATGGTTCTGACGTTTTCGAAAATGAACCTGATGTTGATATGGAATTGATTAACATGCCACAAGTCGTTTCAACTCCTCATTTAGGTTCTGCAACTCGTGAAACTATCAAATCAATGGAAAAAGTAATGGTTGATAATGTTGAAAATTTCTATAGAACTGGTAAAGTTTTAACATTGGTTCCTGATTTGAAGGGCATATTTAATTGAAAAGAAATTAAGGTAATTTTTAATTTTAAAATTATCAAATTGAGTTTATAAATAACGATATTATTTTAATTTTATACAGATTATGTAACAGGATTAAATTTATAAGCTGTTAAATTTACCTAGCACCTATGTACCACATTAGTACGGTATTTGTTTAAGTAAACTTACATGCACCGAAATTATGCAAAAAATAAGTGTTTTGAATGAATGGACATTCCATTAATATAATACATTACTATTGATGTTACCAAGTTTATCTGTATATGTACTACTTTCATTTAGTAATCTTTTAATCTTCCATTTCGTTATAATATATTGTATTTATAGTTGAACATTCTACATATCTTAGTTATCTAATACGAAACCACCAATTATCTAGTCTAGAAATTGATATGTAATAGAAATAGTTGTGTCGCAAACTTGCTATTATAAATATATTAGAATAACCCTAAGTGCAATATTATATTAGTGTGGTATTCAATTGTAGTTAATTATGTAAATTTCCGACACCACAAAAAACGTACGAGTTGGGATCCTAGTTAACCAGCAGAATGTTACCTAGTTGTAACCATCTCTTGACAAATGTAGTAACGGATTTCTGAAAAACAATAATATGCATCAAATGTAAATCTGCAACCTGATATGTTCGAGAAGTAACTACTGTAGGATCCATTTTTGTCGATAAACAGTATCCGCTTATGGTTTTTGCTATCCCTAGCTGGCTTGGTTGCTTGGATAAATTTTGAGAGACTAAACTTTCTACCAACAAGCTTAGCGTTAAAGTGGGCAAATATCGTCTCATAAGGACTATCAAAGTTGAATGGCGAATAAGATTACCAGTTTATAAATTGTAAGCATTAAATAACCAAACTAAAACAAATTAATAACTAGTCTATCTTTGTAATCAAAATTTAGCATTTCTTAGTTCAGGAACCATACTCAAAACTTTCCCATTATTGATATATTCATCAACATTTTTGACAACATATTCTTCCATAAGTTTCATAGTTTCCATTGTATGTGTACCCATATGAGGTAATGCAACAACATTTGGTAAATTGATTAATTCCATATCAACATTAGGTTCATTTTCAAAAACGTCTGATCCAAATGCTTTAATTTTACCCGATTTCAATGCCTCCTTTAAATCAGTTTCATTAATAATTGATCCTCTTGCCGTATTAATTATAATCACACCATCTTTCATTTGACTAATCGTATCTTTGTTAATCAAATGTTTGGTTTGTGGATTCAATGGAATACTGATATTTATAATATCAGAATTTTCCAACAATTCCTTCACAGTTGGACAATAAATTGCATCATTCTCTAATACATCACTTAATTTATTCCTATTATGATATAAAATTTTGCTAAATCCAAAACCTTCAACACGTTCTTTGATATTACGTCCGATTCCACCCATACCTAGAATACCTAATACTTTCCCCTCCGGATCATTACCAATTGGTGTATTTGCACATTTATAATCTTTCCATAATCCAAGCTTTAAATTCTCCGTAGATCTATTAAAATTTCTTAAGGTGGATAAAATTAGATATACTGCCGTATCTGCAGTTGCATTATTAACTATATTTGGAACATTTGACAGTTGAATTTTGAAATCCATGCAGGATTTTGGATCAATCTGATCATAGCCTGCACCATTATGAGAAATAACTTTTAACTTTGAATTTTCCCTAAATAGCTTTAGTAGTTCGAAATCAATTAATCCCGTCTGGTTAACACTTTCGAATGTACGTGTTAAATATTCAACATTAGCAAATTTGCCTGATTTTAATTCATCAATAAATTCCGTGCGATTTGCTGCAGTTGATTCAATGATTTGAACGTTGGGATGATTGGTGGTTAGTTTTGACCATGCGTTTTGTGCAAATCTGGTTGGTCCCAATCGTAAAATTGTAAGAGGCTTTGACGTTGAATAATTTCTTAGTTGGCTTAGCATTGAAGTGGCTAAATTAATTTTGGCAAGTGGATGGGAATTTTTGAAAAAGAATATGCTATACACAACATGGCTTGATTGGATTAAGGACTGTCTGTTTTTGTAATCTGTAATCTCACAGTTTTTTGTTTTTTGTCTTTGCACAGAAATCTTGAAATCTGAAATCTTTCTCATTTTTCAATTTTCACTTCACCTTCCAGATCAATCGCCTATACACCATCACCAAAGGATATCAATATGTCTGATACGATTAATTTTGAAAGTTCGAAATTGGGAACAAAAGAATATTGGGATAATTTTTATAAATTAGAACATAACAATTTCAGGGAAAATCCAGATGATACAGGAGAATGTTGGTTTAGTGAATCAAATGCAGAAGATAAAATGTGTGAGTTCGTATTGAATGAATTAGACAATCTCAATAATTTAAAAGTTTGTGATTTGGGAACAGGGAATGGACATTTATTATTCCAATTGTTTGAAGATGGTTTAAGGGAAAGCGAGTTAGTTGGCGTTGATTATAGTGAAACAAGTATTAAATTTGCTGAGAATATTGCAAATCAGAATGGCTATAATGTTAAATTCAAACAATCTGATTTATTAAATATGAAGGACACATTCATTTCCGATAATCAACAATATTTTGATTTGGTTTTGGATAAAGGTACATTAGATGCAATCGCTTTGAATGATAAAATTTATGAAAATGGCTTAAATGGGTTTCAAATTTATCCATTAAATATTATAAAAATATTAAAAAGTGGTGCTATATTATTAATTACTTCGTGTAATTTTACTGAAGATGAATTATGTAATCATTTAACAAAAAATGGTGATTTGAAAGTTTGGAAAAAGGTAAATTATCCAGTTTTTGAATTTGGTGGTAATAAGGGTTCGACGATTTGTACTGTTGCTTTTATGAAAATATAGTCTTTACTTATTTATTTAGGTATTTGATTTTGAATAGTCTCAAATAATTTTTCAGTATTTTCAACTTGTCCAATTTTTATGGCATATTGTACAGGTTCACCATTCTCCAAAATTTGTAATCGTATAAATTTATTACCATTTAATGATGATGGCATACCTTTTAAAATTTTAAAATCTTTAATTATTGGCAAATTTAAAATTAATTTCAAGTTACCATGTTGCCTCATAATCAATCTTGAAGTATATGTTGAGTCTTCTCTTTGATTTAGCTGATTAACTTTAATCACACCAAATCCTTTTTCTTTCCATCCATTTGAAATTTTCGATAATTCCATATGATATAATTTGGCCTTTATTTGAAATATCGTATTTTCATTTTCTTCACCTGATTTAACATCTTGCCTTTCAAGATGAACTTTTTTATACACATCTTTAGCAGATGTAGAATCATCATTATCATCACCATTATCATTAATCTCTTCATTATTTAAATCTTTAACTCCTTTTTCTGTTTCATTATTTATTAATTCCTTAGATTTTGATTTATCAAAAATAGACTCCTTTTTAATTGCTGCTTGGAAGGCATTCCCAAATGTTGAACCACTACCAAATATTGATTTTGGTTTATCATCTTTTTTTTCATCTTTGGATCCAGAAACTACTTCTACAGGTTTAGATCCATTATTCTCTATCTTTTTATCCTTTTCTAAATCTTTACTTGGTGTTAAAAATACATTGTTGGAGTTATTTGATCCAAACATTTTAAAGCCACCCATATTTCCAAAAGATGTAGAGGATCCAAAAACAAATGGTTTTGTTGTTTTAGTGTTTGATTCATTATCTTTTGAATCTTTAGAAACTTTTCGTTCTTTTAACTCTTCAAAATCTTTGGAACCTTTAGAATCTTTATCATCTTTATCATCTTTATCATCTTTATCATCTTTATCATCTTTATCATCTTTATCATCAGTTTCTTCCTCTGGATCATCTGTCACCTCATTAGTCTCTTCCTTCTTCTCCTTGTTGGTATCTACTTTTTCTAATTGTTTAGATTCCTCGATTTTGGCAATTTTATTCTGGCTTTCGTTTGTATCACTCGCTTCAACATCTAGCGATCTCTTCCTAGTTGTATCCGACATAATGCTTTGGTATTTCTCCAGATATTAACAAACAGAATGCAATAAGATTGAAGAGTCTCCGCTTGGGAAACTAAAAACTAAAAACTAAAAACTGAATTCATGTTGGAACCTTCCTCCCGTGCACCACAATGAAGCCAACTTCTTTGTTTACTTTTTGTTTTCTCAGTTCGTTTCTTATATTAATTTTTAATTTGTTTTGTTTACGTTTTGTTCACATATTTGATAACTGTTTGGGATTATTTTCCTTGGTAGTCTTGTATATTCAGGTCACTCCGCCACTCACTGTCAAACCATGGACGTCCATCTAGTTCTGAAAAACAATCCTGATTCACAGCCATCCCCCCTTTTTCGTAGATTAGGCAATGAAAATAAAATTACATTCCCTAAATTTCAAACTCAATTTGATTTTAAATCAATCTCTTATAATAATCAAGAAGAGAATGATGCTACCATCTTTAATACAGTTGCCAAACCATTATTAGAAAATAAGTTTTTCAATAAAGAGGATTCTTTATTGTTGACATTAGGTCCAACCAATTCTGGTAAAAGTCATTTATTATTTAAGAATAAGAACTCCATCCTTAATAATTCTCTGGATTTTATATTCAATGATACACATAATAATATTAAATTTTCAAATAACTTTAATGAAATAAAAAGGTTTTATCCGGATATTAAGAACCATACTAAAGATGATAATGCTTTTGATACTTCAATTAGTGAATATTTTTATTTATCAGTTTCGATGTTTGAATTATATAATGATAACATAATTGATCTTCTATCTTTAAATCACCGTGAAAATGATAGATTGACTTTGAATATTGTAACTGATCCAACTGACGGAAAATTGACTCCAAGACATATATCTAAATATTTAGTAAATGATTATGAATCAGCTCATGGTTTAATTTTTAATGGGTTGGAAAATAGGAAAACCTTTCCAACTTATACAAATAATTGTTCTTCAAGATCACATTGTTTTATCTTTTTTAATCTTCATAAAATATATGGAAATACAATTCAAACAACAAGATTTACAATTGTTGACCTTGCAGGTTTAGAAAGATCAAAATTTTCAAAAACAAGCGGCCTATCGTTGAAAGAAGCAAGTTATACAAATGGCTCATTAACTGAATTAGGCAGATGTCTGGAATTAATTTCAATGAAACAATTTTATAAAACATCCCTGAGGGCCAATAAATTAACAAGATTAGTGCTCAACGATTTTGTTAAATTTAATCATCTCGTTAATATTATAGTTACTTTAGATCCTTTTGGCCAAGAAGGATTAACCTTACAAACTTTAAGATATATTGATCCAATAAAGTATCAAGATCTACAAAGAAAATCTTTGTTGAACTCAAAATTATTAAAGGCAAATACTTCAAAATTTGAACAAAAAGGCCTAACTGAGGAAATTGATAGATTGAGATCAAAACAACAAAACTTAAAATCGAAGGTCAATAATCTGGAAAGTTCAATTGTCAATAATGAAAATAAAATCAGGAAAGAATTATATGAAGAAAATGAAAAAAATTTGTCGAATTTAATGATTAATCATAAAGAAGAAATTAATAATTTAAGTCAAAGATTACTGAAACAAACGGATGAAAAACTTCAAGATCAATCTAATTCTTATAAGAAAAAAATTCAGGAATTAAATGAAACTATTGAAATCAAATTAAACGAGTTAGCCAGATCGCAAGATTTATTAGACAATTCTAGATCTGAATTCAATGATCTGAAGGCAGAGTATTTAGCTTTAACTCAACAATTGGATGATTTAAGTTCAATTAACAATGCTAAAATTAATAAATTGCATCAAAAAATTGAGGAAAGCACTATTTTGAATGATACACTTAAGGTCGAAATTGAAACATTACTGCTTAAAATTAATGATCTTGAATTAACACATCAAGAGCTTATTAATAACCTTACTAATGAAAAATCATTAATAATCAAAAATCTAGAAGATGAATTAGTTAATATAAAGTCACTAAATTCAGCAAATCTGTCAGAATTAGAAATATATAAAGGATTGGCAAATGATAACAAGAATAAAATTAATGAACTAGAACATGATAAGACAATTTTGAATAGCAATATTTTTGAGCTAGAAAATAAATTGCGAGTTAGTAATGATAAAATCGATCAACTTAATATTCAAATTGGATTGATTGAAGGTGATTTTTCCAAAACATCTAAACAAAAAGAAAATGAGATTAAAGATTTACATGAAAAACTTGTTAAAATCAATAATTCTACCTCCGAAACAATTAAAGGGTTAAATTTACAATTGAGTCAATTAAAGGATGAAAATTCAAGTTTATTAGATACGAATAAAAAAAGTACTCAAAAATATGAATATATTATTTCTGAGAATGAAAGTGAAGTTAAAGCACTAAATATTTTAGTAAATTCTCTCAAAGATGAACGTGAACTTTTGAACAATAACTTTAAAGATAAAAACAATGAACTATTAAGGTTGGAAGAAAATTCAAAAATGAAAATTAGAAACTTGGAAGATGATCTGGATGAAGAGCGTAATTCTGTAAAAGCTCTGAAACTGCAAATTGATAATTTTAACACGACTATTACTGCTCTAAACCTTGAATTACAAGGAAAGGATGATGCGCTTTCAGAACTTCAAACCGAAATCAAACTATCGAAAGATAATAACTTGAACTCACAAAATTCACAAAATGATGAAATTTCAAAACTTAAAGTAATTATCAGTGAAGAATCTGAAAAGTACAACTCCTTAAAAAAAGCGAATGATAATCTATCAGCTAGGTATATTAATGAAGTTGATATTCTCAATAAAAGAATTGCTTCTGTTCAAGAAAATGAAAAAAATCTTAGAAAAGATTTAGAAGCAAAGTTAATTGAACTCGACACTGAATTAGGTAACAAAAAGTCAACTGATGAAGAATTGGCAAGCTTGCAGATGTTATGCTCTGATCTTCAAGGTGAACTTGAAGATAAACAAAAAGATTTAGATAAATATTCTTTATTGAAATCAAAATATTCGTCATATAAGGATCATGTCAGTAAAGTTGAATCAGAAAATAAAAAATTAATAAATGATTTACAAAATAAAGATGAAAAGTATAATGAATCTCTCTCGACAATTAAAAAATTAACAACGAGAATCGAATCATTGGAAAAGCATGGAAATAAATCAATAAAACTTTCAAGTAATAATGAAATGGATACTGCGTTATCGGCATCATTCTCTGGTGATCAACCAATTGATAAAACACCTAGAAAATCGATAAATATCTTGAATACAGACCCTTTCGATGATGTTGGGTTGCCATCAATTCTATCATCACCATTAAAGGGACCTGCTTTCAAAATACATGACGATATGATTGCTGAAAGGAATAAAACTATTAACATATCATCAATACCACAGTCCAGCAAGAAATCGAAAACTAAGAAGTTGAATAAGAAAGAAAATATGTCGGGACAAAGAGAAGAGCATGAAAAAAAAATGATGGAAACTTATAGTTCGCCACAATCTACTAGGAAAAGTTTCAAGGCTTTGGTTAATTTAAAACCATCTGATGTAAATAGAAAGAGTTTTAATAGCTCGCCGCTCAGTTCAAAAACCAAACTTAAAAGATCAAGATCTTCATCTCCAATGAAACCAGGACATAAGAAAGTTAGGAAGAGTTTAGATATTGAAAATTCGTTGGATAGTCTGTACTAATCACCTTTATAAGCATAATTTTCTTTACTTGTTTTTTTATCTTTGTCTTTACTTAATAATTATAAGAAAAATATTTGTTAAACTAAAAAATAATAAAATACAAAATGCAGTACGAAAACAGGTAAAATCGATAAAAGAAAAATCGAAAACTGAAGCAAGCATGTTATCTCGGTTGTAGCTGTTTATTTTTCCTGGTGTCGCTTAGATTACCATTTTTATTCCTACAATAGAAGTTTCTTTTAATCTACTCCTCCTTTCCCACAAAAGAAACAGCTGAATGTTTGATAAGAAAGAAACAAAAGCCGGAAAGTTGGTTAGTAAGAGGAGAACCTTTTCAGGTTGCATCACATGTAGGAATAGGAAAGTCAAATGTGATGGAGGGAAGCCTAAATGCTTAAGATGTGAAAAGGCTAAAAAAAATTGTGAAGGATATGGACTTAAACTAAAATTTGTTGACACATTCATAGTTACTCGTGAAAATGAAATGACTAATTTAAGAGTGGATATTGATAATGAATCTTCAAAACAAATTAAAAGACAAAAATTACCGTTAATGAAGTTTCCAAAATCACATTCTTATACCACATTTACTGAAATTGAAGAAAAACTAAATATTCTTGAAATCCAATGCATTGATAATGAAGAATTTGAGATTGGACCGTTTCGGGCTTTTAGCTGCCAGATCTCAAAAAACATCCAAGATAAAGGGATTCAACCGGGGGTAATCAATCAATCAAAAAAAGGTGATGATACTTTAATTAACAATATTTTCCCGAAAACAAACTCTTTAGGACATATCAATGTTGCATCAATGCTAATAAATCCAATAAATCTTGATAGCTCTGTTGCTAAGCCTATTGATTTACCCAATGATGTGCCCATCAATAGACTTACTGGTAATTATGGTAATCATCTTATTCCCAGAATTTTACCGTTAGTTCCAGCGTTGGAACTGCATCATCAAAGAATGAAACAGCAGAATGAGCTTGATCAATTATTTGAATCTAACAAATCAATGGTTGGTTATTATAGTTTTGCGCCAGGATCACAGCATAAATCTAATAACACTTCTGGTATCTGGATTCATCCAAGACTTGAAATCGATGCAATTTTAACTTATCAAGCCCTGATGGGTTCTGCTGATGTTGTCACACCATCATGGGATATTATAAAAAAGGTTATATTTGCTGAAAAATATGATTTTAGTCTTGGTTTTAAAAATAGAATAATTGATAAAATAGATTTATCAAAACATCAAATTGCCGAACTTACAAAATATTATATAGCAGAAGTAATACGTGCATTGGGTGATAACCCAATTAATGCATTATCTAACGTTTCCTTTACTGGCTTGTTAAGATTACAAAGAGTTCAAGAATTAGTAAGATTATTTGTTAAATCCCTCCCCGGTATAATTCACGTGACTTTTACTGGTTCGGTTTTAGATACACTTGTTGTTCCGTTATTATACAAAATAATTGGTGAACTATTGGTTTTTGAAAGTTCCGTTGGTTTACCAGGTGATTGGATTGGTAAAGTATCAGAAAATGGTATTGAATTTCGTGATTATTGCGACACCCTTAAAAGAGCATATTGCATGGTTGCGTTATCTATGGCTGCTTATTCTCAATATAAAATCCTATTCAATGAATATGGTATGTATGACCGTTCACTAAAGTTATTCAAATGTTATATTGCTTTTAGAGAAATGTCATTGGCAAATATTTCAATATTAATAAAACCTTTAATTCAACAAAATCCTAACAATTTAGAGCAGTTAAAGGTTATCAACCATAATTTAATTGAAAGATTATATAAAGTTGGGCTGCTTAAGGAGTTGCTATTAACCTTACTACTGGCAATTTATCAAGATTCCAATTTAGATATTGTTAATAATTATTTTCTTTTATATGCTGTATTGGATGGTATAAAAATATACTATCGGCAAATGGCAAACCCAAACAATGAACAAATTGAAGAAATTTGGGAATGGTTCCGCTATTTAAGATTCTTCTATAAATCATGTTCAAAAATTGATTTAGAAAATTATGAAATAAACGATGAGGGATTTGAAGATCTTAGGTCAGATTATAATTTAATCAAACAATTCAAATTTGATGATTATTTCCAAAGAAATGAATACAACAAAATTGAAATTAAATCAAATGTTCGAACTGAGAATAGAAATGACGAGGATAATAGTGCTGATGATAATGATGATGATGATAATGATGATGATGATGATGATGATGATGATGATGATGATGATGATGATGATGATGATACTGGTGGTAGTGGTAGTGGTAGTGGTAGTGGTGGTATTGGTCATAGCCATACATCTAATGATCCCATACGTCAATATCCAATGAAGCTTCCCAAACGGTTAGAAAACAGGCCTGTCCTTGTAGATCAACCTCCAAGAACATTTACTGTTAAATTTCATTTTTCAGGAGATGTTGAAGATGATAAACAATCAAGCAGTGAAGAAGAAGATATTAATGCAAAGGATTATGATATATCCAATGACAAATTTTTCACAGTGGTCCAAGATAAAAAAAATATGTTTGATAAGCAAAGTAATAGCAAAAAAGACCTTCAAGATTTGAAATTAAAAGATTTAAGTAAATTAAAAGGATCAGAAAAATCCAGAGAACGGAAAGGGCTGGAAGTGCTTACCCAAGCAAAAAGCACCTTCAAATTTAGCCCGAACAATCATAAAAATAATCATTCTGAAAGTACCTTGAAATCTTTAACTAGTTTGAATATGCTGCCAGATAAAAATATTAATGCATTAACCGGTTTAGATGCGACAAAAAATATAGCTATGTCCCGAAATGAAAGGGAACAGAAGTTTACAGAAACGGGCAAAATTTCAATACCACATCCATCCAACACAAAATTCAAAAACTTGACAAAACCAAGTAGTATCGAGTTAAGTTTTGGTATACCTTTGCCTCTATTGGAATTAATGGAAAGAACTGTTAAACTTGCTGATCATAAAAATTGGTGTATAAGGAAGAAGGTTTTTCCAAGAAATTTTCCAAAAATGTGTTGTGATTTAGAAGAAGAATTGATTAATTGGAAATCAGATTGGGATTTATATGGAGAGGCTAGAACAAGGAATGGTGAATTGCAGTTTCATAGTCTTTTTCATCAAACTTTATACCACCTTACAGTCTCATTCTACAATTCCATCCTAATATTTTTTTTCAGATTAATCAAAGAGATTGACCCAAATCTTCTGCAAAATCATGTTATATCAACTATCTCACATCTTGAAAAATTAAGAATGATTTCACTTAGAAGTGACTTTTTAAAGGATTTAAAAATCGTTCCACCATTTTGGTGTTTTTTCATTTCTGGATCAGATGCAATAGATCCCAAACTTCAATACAGATTCGATGAACTTGCAAGAAAATGGTTTGTTGCAGGTAACAAGTGGATCGGAAAACAGATAATGATGGAAATCTGGGAGACAAACAAAGGTTTAAATGCGGATAGTTCTGCATGCATGGATGCGTTATGTTGGATAGATGTAATTAAAGAATGGGAGGTTTCTGGGTTCAATTAATTTCAAAATTTGAATCATGTATAATTTCGTAATTTATAATATTCTAAAAGTTGTTGAATGCAAAAAAAGTGTTACAAACGAATGTAAGTGAAGTTAAACAAGAAAATGCTACGTATTTGTTCCCCAACAATTACCTTTGTTTACTATGTACCTACTTATTTGGTTACAGTTTGTGCCAATCATTTCTGTGATTTTGAATGGATTTTTTGGTTTTTTTTAAAAACAGTCCTTTTAACTTGGTCAATCTGAACTGGAGGCTGTCCCTAACCAACGCACGCCCATGAAAATGTGTCAACCCAAATCTTGGAAGCAGGCCAGACCGCCGAAATGTGCGGGTGGGTCTACAAAAATTAATGGCGACAAGAAAGAATTGCTGGTACAAAGAAAAATATAAAATAACCTATTGTTAAAATACTATAGTTATAGTATTTTAACAATTTCTCAAACTAAGACATGATTTAGAAAAATTCCTA
Source organism: Pichia rugopelliculosa (assembly GCA_030570335.1). Classification (NCBI taxonomy): domain Eukaryota; kingdom Fungi; phylum Ascomycota; class Pichiomycetes; order Pichiales; family Pichiaceae; genus Pichia; species Pichia rugopelliculosa. The sequence goes on along the minus strand of JAJLVQ010000025.1, from coordinate 12,894 downwards.
AACAAAAAAGAATGAAGGAAGCGAGGTTCGAACTCGCGCGGACATACGCCCAACAGATCTTAAGTCTGCCGCCTTAGACCACTCGGCCATCCCTCCAATTTATACTTGTAAAAGGTAAAATTTGGTATTCAGTTTTGTTTGCGTCGATCGACGCGTCGATCGACGCACGGAGAGAAGGAACGGAAAAAAATTAAGAATTTCGGAGTGAAGAAATTAACGGAGCAACAAATATTGGAGAAAAGGTACAAAGTATGAAAATGGTAATAGTGAGCCGAAAACATAAAGATGATAGTGGCGATTGGAAAAGAGGGGACGTTGAATAGATGACCAAATGGTCGGGGCACATATAAAGATATATAGAGCAGTTTCCTCTTGTCAAACTTGTTGTGTAAGCTTGGAAACAAGCGGGTATGAGAAAAGGGAATACTTTTAACAATCCAGGTTAGATCTATTCTTTATATGGCCCATTGTGATTGCAATGTAGAGAACGACTTAATCTAAAACATTCTAATTAAGCAAATTTTACTTTACAATCTGTAAACAAGATTCTTCGTATTGCAGAAAGATCTTCAGTTGAATTTTTTTTAAGAAAGATTTTTGTTACTTATACTATATAATTTATAAAGTTTTACATACTGGAAGCAAATCTTCCTCGTTAGCTTATATAAATTTGAACGTTATCGATACATTATTACAGTAACATATCTTTGTAAAAATTAGTTTTGACTTTACTTTTTGAAATAAAATCAATTGAACTGCTTTAGAAAGGCTCTGATTGCGTAGGAAGGTTTGATTATCCAACCTCTGTTTTTTTTATACTGTTTGTTTGTTTTTGTCCCTTTTTTTTAATTTGTATCTGATACCTAGTCTATGGCTTCTACTCGGGGAGGCATTTGACCTGGTTTCAAACTATTAAATATATTAGCGCTTTTCTTAATATTATTAAACTGTGATAAAACTTCTGTTGCAACTCCGTGTAAGTCTAAAGTTGATGTAAGTAAATCCATTCCATTATCCATTATGTTCTTTTTTCCATTAAACGGAGGTTCTTCAATTTTTGACCTTTTATTGATTTCGGGCGGAGTTTGTGTTAGTGGAACAAAAAGGGGTTTTTTAGTTGCATTTGAAATTGTCTGTTGCTTTTGATAAATTCCAATTTCAATATTGGAGTCTGGTCTTCTCTTTTTAGGAGATCCAGTGCTTCTTTGGGGACTTGTTGCTGGTGTTAATGATACCAAATGCGATGAATCCATAAAAGCTTTCATCCAATAAGGATAGTTCCTTCTTGGATTTAGTTCAGCAATAAATTTTCTTTGTGCTTTTGTTGGAACTGAATGAAAAGCTACAATTTTAACTGGATCTTCAACACTCTTACATGTAACAAATCGATGGTTGCTAAGAGAACATTTGGAACACCCTAAAGAAATTGGACATAATTTTTTTGTGTGTTTGGTGGACCTGCAAACTGGATAAAATTTTAATGGAGATAAAATCTTGGTTTTGAAGTGGAAAAATGTTGCTTTGTTTATTCCATCATAAAAATCAATTTGATCTGTTGATGGAGGGAGTTCAGTTGCTCTTAATCTAACTAAACTAAAAATTGACATAGGTTGAATTTTAGTATTCAGGCTAATTTTGTTCCCATTTGATGAAGTTTCAAATGTTAATATGTCCACATAATTTGAGTATGCTTGTTTTAAGAATTTTGCGGATTCATGTAATTTACAGTAATCAGGGAGTTGTGTTTCCATTATAATGTATGAATCTGTTTGGTTTGAAGTACACAATTTTGCAGTAAGCGATGAATTTTCAAATGAAGAAATGAATAATGAGTTTAACTTGGCCAAGTATGGCTGTTGAGAGTAGATACCGGGAAAGTTAATTTTAATAATGGTAGCTTCACCTGGGGTAAACAGATGTTTTGTGATTTCTGTCTTTTTTGTTTCAGCATTCTGTGAATCAATTTCAAATCTCGTATGAATGAAATGGAACATCTCTTTTAAATTTTTAAATTCTTTGTCGTCCCTGATTTTATTTTCAAAAATGTCCAAAATTTTGCTGAAGCTGTCGAATTTGAATATACAATACGAGGTGATTCTAAATACTGAATCGAATTGGTGATAAATATCATAACCTTGATTGGCTTTTAATTCTTGAGTAAGTTTGCATTTGATTTCTTCAGGTCTGGTTTCATGCTCTGAAGAGACGTTAGCAGCTGCATCAAGTGCTCATATCTTTGGTATTTTCTAATTATTGGATGGTCTCTTTGATTGAAGGGCTTCTAAATCATCATAGCTATTGCTTATAACGTCAGTAACATTGGCATTTTCTTTATAATCAACCTTCTTGACCAACAATTCTATTTATGATTCAGTTAGAGAGTAAATGATCTATTGTTCAACGGCAGTATATTTAGCTAATATTGCTCTCAATTTAAAACTGTTGTATGCTTTTAATTTTTTGTTTCTTTTCTTCGGTAAGAACCAATTTCAAGATAAAGTTCATCCTTACCACAGTTCTAAATTTTGGAATGTATCCAGCAGGTTTCTTATTATCAAAAATGATTCCTTGTGTTGATTTGTTGTTATTGGATGTATATGTTGGCAAATTAACCGTTTCTTTAATCAAACACATGATAAAATGTTCTTGATATGGACATTTTTTTCACCAACATCCTTATCTTTATCTCTATTTTTAATTTGGAAGTTAAAATTTTTACTGAATTATCAGCCCTGTAATTGATGCCATCATTTTTGTTAAAATCATCATCTTAATCAAGGTCCATTATTGAAGTGTCCGAATCGTTTTCAGCTGATTTATCAAAAGAGTGGAGCCAATACTTCCCAATACTATTTATCAAACAATGGTAGCTGCAAGAGCATAATAAGTCATATGAAAATCCAAAGAACATACCCAAGAGATATAGGATATTTATTTGAACAATCAAAATGCCATTTCACCATATTAACACCTAAGTAAAGTTCCCAAAAATTATTCAAAATCCTTCCTAATGCTATAAACTGTGGTATATCTAACTTTGAGTAGGTGTACTCAGAAAAGATGATAATTCGAGGATTAAAGTAATTAAACAAAGCTTAAATAAAAGGCAAATAATGCCTTTGTGCAAATCAACGTATTGACTCTGTCTTAATTTTTTACTACTTAAATGAATATAGGGTTGTATACTAAACAAATATTAATCACTTTTTACTAATTTTTACATTAATAAAATCGAGATAAATATTCTTTTTACAATTAGTAACGCATTAACTAAGATAATTAAACTCAGGATCAGGAGTCAACTTTTTATAATTTTATTCCAAAAGCTTCCAATTAATCAAAGGAATGATGGAGATGAACTGAAAGTGATTTTAGTTCTAGGGAAAGTTTATTTTAGCTTTACAGAAATTAAATTAAAACTTATACAGTTGGAGTTATTTAAAATGTTAAAACAGAGGCTTTGAAAACAGAAATTGTCTCAATTTGTAAATACAATGAACTTAGAGTATATTTAGGGTATGATAAAATTTATTATAATGCAAGGAATAGCATTGCAAATCCAATGAAAAAAGTATTTGCTTGATTGTTGATTGCAAAGGCTTCATATTCAGAAGCGGTAATTGAAGCTGTCGCAGATTTAGAGACAGAGACTAATGTAGAACTTATTTTGGTTGCTGATGATGTTGCAGCAGAATTACTGGAACCGCTACCTGAGTTAGAGCCAGAGGTGGAACCGTTACTGGAGTTAGCATCATTACCTGAGTTGGAACCTGAGTTAGCACCATTAGCTGAGTTGGAAGCGTTACCAGAATGTGAGCCAGAGTTAGAACCGTTACCTGAGTTGGAACCATTACCTGAGCCGTTACCTGAGTTGGAACCGTTACCTGAGTTAGAGCCATTACCTGAGTGTGAGCCAGAGTTAGCACCAGAGTTAGCACTACCTGAGTTGGAACCGTTACCTGAGCCGTTACCAGAGTTGGAACCATTACCTGAGCCATTACCTGAGTTAGCACCATTACCTGAGCCATTACCTGAGTTAGAGCCATTACCTGAGTGTGAGCCAGAGTTAGCACCAGAGTTAGCACTACCGGAGTTGGAACCATTACCTGAGCCATTACCTGAGTTGGAACCGTTACCTGAGTGTGAGCCAGAGTTAGCACCAGAGTTAGCACTACCAGAGTTGGAACCATTACCTGAGCCGTTACCTGAGTTAGAGCCATTACCTGAGTTGGAACCTGAGTTGGAACCATTACCTGAGCCGTTACCTGAGTTAGAGCCATTACCTGAGCCATTACCTGAGTTGGAACCGTTACCTGAGCCAGAGTTAGCACCAGAGTTGGAACCATTACCTGAGCCGTTACCTGAGTTGGAACCATTACCTGAGTTAGAGCCATTACCTGAGCCGTTACCTGAATTAGCAGTATTGTTACCAGGAGCACTTGCAGTAGTGTGGTTTAGGGAGTTTGAGCTAGTAATTGAAGATGAACCAGTGTTGGTGTTGCCTGTAGCAGTGGTGTTACCATTACCAGTAGCGGTAGTGTTACCAGTGTTAGTATTGCCAGTGTTGGTGTTGCCTGTAGCAGTGGTGTTACCATTACCAGTAGCAGTAGTGTTACCAGTGTTAGTATTGCCAGTGTTGGTGTTGCCAGTACCGGTAGTATTGCCAGTACCAGTAGCGGTAGTGTTGCCAGTGTTGGTGTTGCCAGTGTTGGTGTTACCAGTGTTAGTGTTGCCAGTGTTGGTGTTGCCTGTTGCAGTAGTGTTACCAGTACCAGTAGCGGTAGTGTTACCAGTGTTGGTGTTACCAGTGTTAGTGTTGCCAGTGTTGGTGGTACTAGTAGAAGTGGAATCAGTAGTGTTACCAGTACCAGTAGTAGTAGTGTTACCAGTGTTGGTGGTACTAGAAGAAGTGGAATCAGTGGTGTTACCAGTACCAGTAGTAGTAGTGTTACCAGTGTTGGTGGTACTAGTAGAAGTGGAATCAGTGCCAGTAGCGGTAGTGTTACCAGTGTTGGTGTTGCCAGTGTTGGTGGTACTAGTAGAAGTGGAATCAGTGCCAGTAGCGGTAGTGTTACCAGTGTTGGTGGTACTAGAAGAAGTGGAATCAGTGGTGTTACCAGTACCAGTAGTAGTAGTGTTACCAGTGTTGGTGGTACTAGTAGAAGAAGTGGAATCAGTGTTGGTGGTACTAGTAGAAGAAGTTGTAGATGGAACATATATGGTTATAATTTCATATGGTGTAGTTGTAGTTTGGTCCCATGAAAAACTGACAGATGAAATAGTTTTACTTTCAGTACCAGATGAAATAATTGTTGCAATTGTTGAACTTGGTTGAGGGAAATCCACAGAGGTAACAAACTCATTTGTAGTTTGTTGATTAATTGTTGTAAGAGTTTTGTAATAACTTGTACTTGGAGTATGAATACCACTTGAAACTTCATAGGCGGTGGTTTCAAGGAATGGACCTGGACATGCACCTGCCTCAATATCACTAACAGAATAAACCCAATTAGTCCAATCTTCATGTAAAATAATTCCATCCGGAGTGGTAACAGTAATATCTAACACAGAATCAAGTAAAATGTTAACAAGAACAACTCTCATCGGATAATATTTACCAGCTTCAAAATGAACATAAGCAGTCACGTCATCATCTGTGGTAAAGATTAAGCTACCAGTTTCAGAAGCAAATGGAATAACATCTGGTTGACAACAGGCAAATGCATAACTGTTACCAAACCAAATCATTGCACCATCATTAACATTCTTAATTGAAAACGCATAAAGACCACTATCTTGAGGAACAAAATAACCAGTTAATTGATTAACATAACCACCACCAGCATTAATCTTGACATTCTGATAAATAGTTTGCTGACCAGATCCCACAGAATAATTTGGATTAGTAATTGAATGTGCTGTACCAATAAGATTACCAGATGTGTAATCATTTGCATAATAATTAGTATTAAATAAATTGAAGGGTGCATACTCATAAAACTTTGCATGGAAACCTTTAGTTTGAGAAACATATAAAGTTTCTAACGCACAACCAGTTGCTTGACTATTACCCGTAAGTGTAACCCCAGTATGAGCAACAGAAGTAGAAAAAGTAAGTGCACCGCTGGTAACAACAACATCAAGTCCAACGGCAACATACCCTTCTGCTCCCATTGATAATGAGTAAGTTGTATATGCGCTATTTTCAGTACCAACAATAGTTGTTTTGTAAGTAATTGTTGGAGATGGTAGGGCCAAATTTTCTACTAAATAATTAGAAGGACCATTTGGACCATTTGTCTGTGCTACAACATAAGCAGTCGTTGCAGTTGCAGCTCCTAAAACAACAGAGGTAGTAACACTGACTGGATTAGCACCTGTTTGAGTAACACAAGCACCAATATTGGATTTGGAGAAATTAATAACGTCTTGGAAACTAACAGGATTGTGATTTTGATCATATAATTTGAATTGTGCTTGTGCAGTAGCAGCAACATTAACATAAACTAATCTGATTGGGTAATAGACACCAGCCTCAAGATATACATACGAAGAATGACCATCATCACTTCTTGCTGCTAATAAAACATTATCAAAAGTATTATCTAAAGATTCTTGACTACATGCGTCAAAAGCACCTTGACCAATCCAAATAAAACCACCATCATTCATTTCATTAACCGAAACAGTATATAAACCGCTTGATGGAGCTGTTAAAAGTAAAAGAAAAAAGCATGTTAGTATTCAATCTTTGGGGAAAAAAATAAAACCTTAGAAATTTTTAATAATACATACGAACAAAATAACCTTTTAATTCAATAAGAACATTGTACATGTTAACATTAAGTAGAGTGTAAATTTGAGCATTAAAAAGATTGTCGGTAATTAGGAAATTTGGATCAGTAACTTGGGAAGCAGAAGTTATAATTTGATTGGAGGAGTATTCACCAGCAACAAAATCATCATTCCAGAAAGGAATAAAATTAAGAGCTGGATAACTGTAAAATGTTGCATCAAAACCATGGGTAACAGCGTTGGGATTTTTTAGAAACATTGATGCACCAACACCATTTGCAACGGTGGACCAGACATTACGTTGAGCAAAAGTTGAATCTATTAGAGACAACAGTAATGTAGTTGCTAAAAACAAATTTGAAAACATCTTGTTTAATAGCTTCTTAATTTGTTTTTGACTAACGATATAAAGAAAACTTTAGAATGTAAGCTACAATTAAGAAGGTTTTAAAATCAATATTCCAAAAATCAAAGGAAATTGATTTACCTTTTATAACATTGATATATATTTTTTTTTCAGAGATTCAATTAACTCTTAGTTTCAACATTAATTTAAGTTTTATAAAATAATAGTTAACTTTATTTTGAAAACTTAACAAAACAAGTAATTCGTAAATAAATTGAAGTCATAAGTTACACTCTGAATTGAAATAAACAAAACGCGTTCAAAGGATGTTGATAAAAATACAAATTCAGTAAATACATTAGAGCTTAGACTCGAACATAAATCATTCCCTTACTAACTTTTACCATTTAATTTAAGGTTTGTAAACTTGCATATATAAATTCTTTAAGCTATGGATTGTTGACAATTATCTGCAACCTTAAAAAATTTATTTTGGAAGGTAACATAAATTTATGCGGACTTCACTAGCCAAAAGTTTTAAGGTTACATGACAAAAGGCGTGGCGTTATTAAAATTTATTTCCAATTTGAAACTTTATTTTTACTCTATGATTTTTTTACAAGTGACGGTAACGTAACTCTTTGCAGATCTGAAACCTCTTTTCAAGGAATGATAGGAAGAACAAATATATTCATATTGATATACATATTGTATAAAGTATATAGAATAAATTAGCATCCACACCAAATTACTGCAAAGAAGTCAATCATTTCCAGCCTTTCATATCAAGTGTGGCATATTTTGTAATTGATAATATCCTTGTAAAGGTACAGCCTATAATAATTTTGGTAGTATATTTGTTCCTACTTCTCCTAATAAAAATACAGTCTTAATTTGGAAGTTCAGATATTAACTTAAATTGTGATTAGCACGCGCCTATTGTGGCCAACTGTTGAAGAGGGAAACTTGACGTTTTCTTAAGCATATATATACAACACGAGATGCAGTGTAAAACTTTTTACGTATATATATGCATGATAAATCCTCTCAATGGTTAAACTTTAATTGGGGAACTGCATATTATCCTTGAAGTTAAATAATACGGATTGGAAATATTTAAATAATTATTAAGTAATTTAGTAATTAAGATTTGAGAATCTCCAAACGTTATTGTATTCGGAAGCTAAATTTTGCGCGTGTCAGAAACTCAAATTATGGACTGCATATGATGTCGATCAAAAAGAACTGTTACTATGTTAAACGACAATTTAGGTTTTAAAAAGGTTGGTAACTATTAATTATAGATTATAGTCCTTTTAGCTATTTAATACCATCCTTCTAAAAAAAGGTTCTTTATTTTATATATATATATGCATACTTTATTTTTTGCGAGTTTGTATATATATTTTATTTCTACAATTTTCTAGCTTTTCAAATAACAAATTCTTAAGTAGTTATGGCTTCATAAAAATAGAGGAGAAATTGAAAGCAAAAAATTTTAAAAGAAATCGAATTATTAGATGAGGGATCACAGATTATAGGATCATTTAATTTTACATATATATATATTAATTATTAATTAACATTCAATAATATAGGGTAATGAATTTATAATATAAAATTTCCGTTATTTCCAACAAGTGCATATATCATTTAGTCTTTGAAACTGAACAAGTGAATGTTTTCTTTGTCTAGGTTAAATCCATTTAATTGTTCCCTTTATGGACACAAGTTAAAGTTCCCGTCAATCATCATACAGAGACATATGATTATAATGTCTGCATGAAAAGGTTGAACAACGATTGGACAAAGATTGAACAACGATTGAACAACCAAAACCCGGTGAACTAAAATATTCAACAATTTAATAATCTTTAATTTCTATTTAATTTTTAATTTTCAGTTTTTATTTTTTAATTTTTCATGTTTCTCTCCTCACTATAAAATTATTATATACTGTACAGTAAAATTTTCTCCACGATAGAAAATCGAAAATCAGTAACCATCAATGCAAATATTAAATATCGTTTGCAAGCTGTAAATGCTTCTGAATAAATCCCCAGTATTATACAAATGAAGAGATCACGTCCTATAACAGCGTTTTTCCCTAGCAAGAAGCAAACTATAATCTGCGATGACCCCATCGACAGCGGCGTCAACGCCAAAGACAACGAGCCCGACTACGGCAGGATCCACCCCTCCTACCCCCTTCCCTCCCAGGCAGTTGTTGATTTTGTTTCCCAAGAGCGCCTCTCCCACAACATTCTTCCCCCACCGCAACTTACACACACTTGGTCGCACCTCACCCCAGTCGAAAAAGTTAAAGTGCTTGTCATCGGCCAAGACCCATACCACTCCCCTGGGCAGGCCCATGGGCTTGCTTTCTCCGTTCAACCCGGTGTGAAAATTCCACCCTCACTGCGAAATATTTTCAAGGGTCTCGTAAACGATTATCCTGACTTCACCCCTCCCCAATCGGGAGATCTTACAGGGTGGGCTAAACAAGGTGTTCTTTTGTTAAATACGGTGTTAACGGTTCGAGCCCATTCTGCTAACTCCCATGCTAAGCATGGTTGGGAAGAGTATACTTCAAAGGTCGTTGGACATGTTTTAAACCACGGAAAGGGAGTCGTTGTGATTGCTTGGGGAAAACCTGCTGAAAAATTGGCAAAATTTTGGGAAAAGAAAAACTCCTCAGACAGAAACTGTTTCCTTTATGGAGTGCACCCATCACCATTAAGTGCACATCGTGGATTTTTTACGCAAGGGCATTTCTTGGCTGCTAATTCCTTTCTCAAAGAAAAAAATCGTGGAGAAATTATTTGGTCTAATTTATAGAGTAATTATTATTACAAATTAAGAATAATCGGCCGTCTTCAAACTACTCATTTTTATAGTTTTATGTATTTGTTATTCGTATCATTAATATATTATGCTAATTATCATTAATCCAATCTGCAATATGCTACTCTTCAAGCTATTTCCAACAGCAAGTTTTAACTATATATATATATATATATATATATAAATATTTCACTAAACTTAAACTTAAACTGCGCATATATGGTTTCGGCAAAACAATATTAATTAATTTCCTCTGTAAAAACCTAATATTTTTTTTCTAGTTCTATAATCTTTTCTTGATTAACCACGTAAAGTTTATTGCTCTTTTTTTGATAATAATTATTACCTATTTACTTATTAAAACTAGTTTTAGCCGCTTTGTTCATTAACCTTTCTTTGTTTTCTATCCAATTTATTTTTCTCTTCAACTGGTTGGTTGTTTACTTTATTCATTAATAAATTTGTTGTGCCGCATCTTCAGTAGAACAAAATTGGACTCAATATGCTGTTTCTTCTTTGAAAATTGTTAAAGAATCAATTATTTTGGGATTTCCCATTATAAATCTTCCTGGGACAGGGTTACATCCAATCATACCATTTATGGAGTTTTGTATGGTTGGTATAATATTAATACATCATCGATCATAAAGCCATAGGACAAAACTATACGATTTTGAGGTAATGAATTTGAGCAAAAATAATTTTAAACTAAAAAGCATTCAATTTTTTGAATAATACGTAATGGAAGCATTAGGTATATTCTTGACAACCAAACTCATAAAGTTTTTCAGATGGCAGATATAATTTTCAATCCAAGACCCAATGCAACTTAATTTAGTAACGCTTGATAAGACATCCACATGGTTATTGCTTGCATTCATGTAATTTAAAGTAAACAGAATGGAGTGTTTCCATTATATTAGAAGAATTTGTTTGGCATGAAGTACACGATTTTGGCGCTATATATTCAATCAGAGATTATTTGTTAAATCCAATGTGTTGGATTTGTTGTTAAAAGGACTGAAATTAATTCTTTCAAGCTTAATTAATTGTATGCTTCTTAGATAAAAGTTACTTTTTGGCAACCTTCATTCTTATATAAATTAGTTTCTATAACCGTTAGCATTTGAAATAATTAATCAATGTACTTAAAACATTAGACTGCTACTGATAACATTATCGATATTGAATTAATTATTAATGATTCTTAGATTAGTTCCACGATTGATATATTAACATTTTGTTGCTTTCATGTCCTTGGACATTTTAACTAGCAAATGAAACATTTCTTACTGGTACTGGGTATATTGTAAAAGATTAGATAACGATTTTAAAGCAATTATTCATTCCTTCTAATTTGAAGCAGTTAATAAATCAAAGCAACGAAAGCTTGAAGAAAGATCAGTTTTATTGAAAGATAGTTACATAAACAATAATATAATACCCGTTTGTAGTGAAAATGTTTCCTGTATATGTAAAACTTTATAAATTGCATAGCATCATAGCAGTAAAAAATTAGGGTTTTTTCATTTTAATTATTTCAATTAAAAAAAGTACCTGTTAACATTCAGTAAATTGAATGGTGCTGACACGCTTTTTTTAAGTAAATTTGATGTATAAAGACTGTATTAAATTTAATTCATTAGTTAAAAAAAATCATGGAAGTAAAATGAAAAAGAAAGCATAAGAGATTTCTGTCTCCGGGCATCCAAGTGTATGCTTGATGGTAAAACCAGCTATTAAGTGGACCCTTATGTAGATCCCAATTGGCTAATAATATATAATTAAGAAAGTTTATCTCGGGGGGAATCTTCTTCATTAGGTATTATAAATTTTGACGTATTTGATATTATTGTAGATTGGCTTCTAATTTCTTTATCCAATTTCGGTAAGGATACAGTTTATTGAACTGAAACTATTAAGTTGGGAGATGTTAATATCTACCGAATAGCAACTACCGACGCAAATCCATAATCATAAACTCTGTCTGGAAAGTTCCATAGTTGTTGAGATCAACTTGGACGACCCTGTAACTTCTTTATAATTAGCTTGATATCCATCGAAAATAAACACCAATATACACAACAGAATATATATATCATCTAGTATATATATCCAAATACATAAATAAAATAAAAAACTTTATAATTCTACTATACACGTATTATAACAGAAGCTGCCTTTGGTAGTTCGCTCATAAGATCTGCTAAAGCTATCGACATAAAAAGATGACCTTTTTTACTATCAAATTAAAATTTTATACTATCTTTATTCATGAAATTTACTTAAAACGGACGTCTTGGTATTAGCAATTGTATTTCCCTAACCAAGAGAATGGGAAACTAATTTAGTCGAAATAATTAAATAGGAGCCCCTTTATATAGAGTAAAAAGGTTGCAATGTTATTTTATATCTCTACTTCAGTGAGTGATACATTCAGAATGCACTAGAATATCTTTAACATTGTTAACTATATATATGTTATTTTTATTTTGAAAAGATTTATTTCTAATACTATAGAATTTATATTAAGCTTATTTTTGTGACATATCTTCAACATACGGTGTCAATTTGCTGAATATTCTAATGTGTTTTAATTACAATAAGGATTTATCATCATCGCTACAAAATTTGTAAAGCTTTACATACTGTAAATAGTTTGTCTCGTTAAATTATAATAATTCAGCTTATATTATTATTGGCGTTATTATCATCCAGTAACAGTTGTATTTATTCAAAATTTTAGATTTAAATATCAAATCAAACAAACAGTATAACAAAAACGGAGGTTGAATAATCAAACCTTCCTACGCAATCAGAGCCTTTCTAAAGCAGTTCAATTGATTTTATTTCAAAAAATAAAGTCAAAACTAATTTTTACAAAGATATGTTACTGTAATACTGTATCG